>OY740786.1:2696930-2864430 GCA_963514005.1 Raja brachyura
ATCTCCTTCCGAAAGCAACGTCCTTTAATTCTGAGGCTGTGCCCTCTGGTCCTAGACTCTCCCACCAGTGGAAACATCCTCTCCACATCCCCTCTATCCAGGCCTTTCACTATTCCCCCCCCCCCCAAATGTGCAGTTTTGGTCCCCTAATCTGAGGAAGGACATTCTTGCTATTGAGGGAGTTCAGCGTAGGTTCACCAGGTTAATTCCCGGGATGGCGGGACTGTCATATACTGAGAGAATGGAGCGGCTGGGCTTGTACACGCTGGAGTTTAGAAGGATGAGAGGGGATCATACTGACACATACAAGATTATTAAGGGTTTGGACACGCTAGAGGCAGGAAACATGTTCCCGATGTTGGGGGAGTCCAGAACCAGGGGCCACACACAGTTTAAGAATAAGGGGTAAGCCATTTAGAACGGAGACGAGGAAAGATGTGGAGAGTTGCGAGTCTGTGGAATTCTCTGGAGTCTGTGGAGGCCGGTTCTCTGGATACTTTCAAGAGAGAGCTAGGCAGGGCTCTTAAAGATAGCGGAGTCAGGGGATATGGGGAGAAGGCAGGAACGGGGTACTGATTGTGGATGATCAGCCATGATCACATTGAGTGGCGGTGCTGGCTCGAAGGGCCGAATGGCCTACTCCTGCACCTATTGTCTTCCTTCTAAACTCCAGCGAGTACAGGATTCACATGACTTACCTCCTCTGACCTTTCACCCAGTTGTTTTGGAGCTCCTGTAGCCGGCAGCAGCAGCAGCAAACAGGACGCTTCCCGGAATTCCCTGAACTCTCACTTAATGTTTGGAACTGGACCAGGAAGACCCGCCAACTGAGCTTGGTCACAGAGAGTTGACGGGAAACTTCATTTAGTCAGGAATCCCATTAACTGATTGAAAACCAACACACTCGCGCAATCAGAGATGGACATAAAAAGCTGGAGTAGCTCTCTGGAAGAAAAGGATAGTCTGAAGAAGGGTCTCGACCCGAAACGTCGCCTATCTCCTTCGCTCCTTAGATGCTGCTGCACCCGCTGAGTTTCTCCAGCTTTTTGTGTAACCCTCGATTCTCCAGCATCTGCAGTTCCTTCTTTAACACGAATAGGTGACTTCTTGGGTCGAGACCCATCTTCAGACACATAGATACATGGACAGTAGGTGACGCTTTAGACAATAGACAATAGGTGCAGGTGTAGGCCATTCGGCCCTTCGAGCCAGCACCGCCATTCAATGTGATCATGGCTGATCATCCCCAATCAGTACCCCGTTCCTGCCTTCTCCCCAAACCCCTTTGATTCCGCTTGCCCCGAGAGCTCTATCTTCACCTGCAAATTTGCTAGTTACTCTGAATCCCTTCATCCAAATCATTGATGTAACCATATAACAATTACAGCACGGAAACAGGCCTTCTCGGCCCTTCCAGTCCGTGCCGACCATTTATTTTCCCCTAGTCCCATCTACCTCCACTCAGACCATACCGCTCCATTCCCTTCCCATCCATATACCTATCCACTTTACTTTTAAATGTTAAAATCGATCCTGCCTCCACCACTTCTGCTGGAAGATCATTCCACACAGCCACCACTCTCTGAGTAAAGAAGTTCCCCCTCATGTTACCCCTAAACTTCTGTCCCTTAATTCTCATGTCATGCCCTCTTGTTTGAATCTTCCCTACCCTCAATGGGAAAAGCTTATCCACGTCAACTCTGTCTATCCCTTTCATCATTTTAAAGACCTCAATCAAGTCCCCCCTTAACCTTCTGCGCTCCAAAGAATAAAGACCTAACTTGTTCAACCTTTCTCTGTAACTTAGTTGCTGGAACCCAGGCAACATTCTAGTAAATCTCCTCTGTACTCTCTCTATTTTGTTGACATCCTTCCTATAATTAGGCGACCAAAATTGTACACCATACTCCAGAATTGGTCTCACCAATGCCTTGTACAATTTTAACATTACTTCCCTACTCCTATATTCAATGCTCTGATTTATGAAGGCCAGCACACCAAAAGCTTTCTTTACCACCCTACCTACATGCGATTCCACCTTCAGGGAACCATGCACAGTTATTCCTAGATCCTAAATTGTTACAGAATATCGTAGGCATAAATACAGAACCGATCTGTGTGTCCATACACCATGGAATAAATATATATATATATATATATATAAATATTTATATACACACACATAATTAAACAGATAAAGGCTATTATAGTTCAGAGTTTGTTTGAAGTTGTGTTTAATAGCCTGATGGCTGTGAGGAAGTAGCTATTCCTGAACCTGGATGTTGCAGATTTCAGGCTCCTGTACCTTCTACCTGAAGGCAGCGGGGAGATGAGTGTGTGGCCAGGATGGTGTGGGTCCTTGATGATGCTGCCAGCCTTTTTGAGGCAGCGACTGTGATAGATCCCCTCGATGGTGGGGGGGTCAGAGCCGATGATGGACTGGATGCAGCAGGCAGTGAAGAAAGCGAATGGTATGTTAGCTTTCATAGCAAAAGGATTTGAGTATAGGAGCAGGGAGGTTCTACTTCAGTTGTATAGGGTCTTGGTGAGACCACACCTGGAGTATGGCGTACAGTTCTGGTCTCCAAATCTGAGGAAGGACATTATTGCCATAGAGGGAGTGCAGAGAAGGTTCACCAGACTGATTCTTGGGATGTCAGGTCTGTCTTATGAACAAAGACTGCATCGACTCGGCTTGTACTCTCTAGAATTTAGGAGACTGAGAGGGGATCTTATAGAAACTTACAAAAATCCTTAAGGGGTTGGACAGGCTAGATGCAGGAAGATTGTTCCCGATGTTGGGGAGGTCCAGGACAAGGGGTCACAGTCTAAGGATAAGGGGGAAATCCTTTAGGACAGAGATGAGAAGGACTTTTTTCACACAGAGAGTGGCGGGTCTCTGGAACTCTCTGCCACAGAGGGTAGTTGAGGCCAGTTCATTGGCTATATTTAAGAGGGCGTTAGATGTGGCCCTTGTGGCTAAGGGGATCAGAGGGTATGGAGAGAAGGCAGGTACAGGATACTGAGTTGGATGATCAGCCATGATCATATTGAATGGCGGTGCAGGCTCGAAGGGCCGAATGGAACTACTCCTGCACCTAATTTCTATGTTTCTATATGTTGGCGTAGGCATTGTCATGGGGGTGGGGGGGAGGGGTACAGTCGCCCCTTATTCGGCCACCCGCTATGACTGTGACCGTAGTTGGCAGTCGGCGAAAAAAAATCGCCTCAGTGGGACAGGCCCTTGAGGTATAGTCTGGTGTGTCCGGGCAGCAGGTATACAAAGTGTTGCTCGATGCAGGTGAAAATAACGAAGCAAGTTCAATGGTAGAGTTATTGTCATGGATTACGAAGTTGCATTTTTGAGGTTTCTATTTGTTTTAAAGAGTATTTAGCATCTGCACTGAGACCTTGTACTGATGTGCCAGCAGGTGCCTTCCTTACATTGTGCTGCTGTGTTGATGGGCAAGGCTGCAATTATTAAACAGTGCATTGTGCCAGTGATACGTGGGTGTTTTCAATTGAAGACGGCAGGGTTTAAATTGCAGAGCAATGATCAACTACAGAGGTAAATTAAAGTTCTGGGATTATTACTGGGAAAGATTGATGAGTCTGTGTACGTTTCGGCTCCAGTGCATTTTTTTTTGTTTGTTTATTTTTGTTAGAAGTACAATAGAAAATAGGAGCAGGAGTAGGCCATTCGGCCCTTCGAGCCAGCACCGCCATTCAATATGATCATGGCTGATCATCCAACTCAGTATCCCGTACCTGCCTTCTCTCCATACCCCCTGATCCCTTTAGCCACAAGGGCCACATCTAACGCCCTCTTAAATATAGCCAATGAACTGGCCTCAACTACCTTCTGTGCCAGAGAATTCCACAGACTCACCACTCTCTGTGTAAAGAATGTTTTCCTCACTTCGGTCCTAAAGGAAATCCCCCTTATCCTTAAACTGTGACCCCTTGTTCTGGACTCCCCCAACATCGGGAACAATCTTCCAGCATCTAGCTTGTCCAACCCCTTAAGAATTTTGTAAGTCTCTATAAGATCCCCTCTCAATCTTCTAAATTCCAGCGAGTACAAGCCGAGTCTATCCAATCTTTCCTCATATGAAAGTCCTGACATCCCAGGAATCAGTCTGGTGAACCTTCTCTGCACCCCCTCTATGGCAAGGATGTCTTTCCTCAGATTTGGAGACCAAAACTGTACGCAATACTCCAGGTGTGGCCTCACCAAAACCCTGTACAACTGCAGTAGGACCTCCCTGCTCCTATACTCAAATCCTTTCGCTATGAATGCTAACAATAGTGTGGCACTTGAGTACCTAATACATACATACATATTTCCATTCTTGTACAACTTCATACTTTTGATTTAATAATAAAAGAACAGTGAGAGAAAAAATAAATAAAGAGTGTGGGAGTAGATAGACAAGCGAGTAGAGGCAGATAGCAAAAGAAATAAAGGACGTGGAAGAGAAGCTGAAAAGATTGAAATAGAAGGAGAAAGTGAAGAAAAGAGAGATTAGGAGAGATCTACCCATTTCGTATTTTTGCCCGTCCGTCACCCGGTTCTAAACCATTTAATTTCTGAGGTTATGTTATGTTGCACCATATGCTTGCAAAAAGCTGATAAAAGGAGACCAAGTCTTTGAGAATTGGTCTACTTTGCCTAGTAGGAGGAATCTCATTTCTTCAAGATGTAGCGTTTCAGACATGTTTGACATCCACATTTTGAATGTTGGCGTGGCTGCGTTTTTCCAAAATTTGAGTATAAACATAGAAACATAGAAATTCAACATGATCATGGCTGGTCATCCAACTCAGTATCCCGTACCTGCCTTCTCTCCATACCCTCTGATCCCCTTAGCCACAAGGGCCACATCTAACTCCCTCTTAAATATAGCCAATGAACTGGCCTCAACTACCCTCTGTGGCAGAGAGTTCCAGAGACCCACCACTCTCTGTGTGAAAAAAGTCTCGGTCCTAAAGGATTTCCCCCTTATCCTTAAGCTGTGACCCCTTGTCCTGGACCTCCCCAACATCGGGAACAATCTTCCTGCATCTAGCCTGTCCAACCCCTTAAGAATTTTGTAAGTTTCTATAAGATCCCCTCTCAATCTCCTAAATTCTAGAGAGTATAAACCGAGTCTATGCAGTCTTTGTTCATAAGACAGTCCTGACATCCCAGGAACCAGTCTGTTTTTTTGCTGTTATTAGACCGTAATTAAGAAAAGCTTCTTGGAATATAGTTAGTTTACTTCCCTCTTCCATTGATCCAAAGATAATCAGTTCTGTATTGGGGTTCAATTTTGTGTTAAATAGTTTTGTAAAAATTCCATTCCAAAATTTATACAGTTTTATACAAGAGACAAAGGAATGTGCTATAGTGGCATTTTGAGTTAGACATTTGTCACATATGCGGGAAACATTTGAGAATAATTTATTCAGTCTAGTTTTAGAATAATATAATCTATGTACATTTTTTAATTGAATTAGGTTATGTCTTACATTAATTGAACATTTATTTACATATAATACATTTTTTTCCCTATCTATCGTTAGGAATTTTTATCAATAATTCTTGTTCCCAGTCCCTTCTAATTGCCTCTGTCGTTGGCGTTTCTATATTTAAAATTATATTATATAAGTAAGATATTAAATTGCTTGATTCTGCCTTTCTATTCATTCCTTCCTCCAATAAATCTGGGGTTAGGGTTTGATATCCTTGTATATATTTCTTCAAATAATCTTGAACGCTCCAGTGCATTTGTATCCCTATGGAGCGAAGGAAATAGGCAACGTTTCGGAACGAAACGTTGCCTATTTCCTTCGCTCCATAGATGCTGCTGCACCCGCTGAGTTCCTCCAGCACTTTTGTCTACCTTCGATGTCTCAGCGTCTGCAGTTCCTTCTTGAACACATTCGTATCTCGGTGACTTCCCCCAAAGAGGGATGAGAGGGGATCTCATTGAGACATATAAGATTATTAAGGGTTTGGATACACTAGAGGCAGGAAACAGGTTCCCAATGTTGGGGGAGTCCAGAACCAGGGACCACAGTTTAACCATATAACAATTACAGCACGGAAACAGGCCTTCTCGGCTCTTCCAGTCCGTGCCGACCATTTATTTTCCCCTAGTCCCATCTACCTGCACTCAGACCATACCCCTCCATTCCCTTCCCGTCCATATACCTATCCACTTTACTTTTAAATGTTAAAATCGATCCTGCCTCCACCACTTCTGCTGGAAGATCATTCCACACAGCCACCACTCTCTGAGTAAAGAAGTTCCCCCTCATGTTACCCCCAAACTTCTGTCCCTTAATTCTCATGTCATGCCCTCTTGTTTGAATCTTCCCTACCCTCAATAGCTTATTCACGTCAACTCTGTCTATCCCTTTCATCATTTTAAAGACCTCAATCAAGTCCCCCCTTAACCTTCTGCGCTCCAAAGAATAAAGACCTATAAGGGGTAAGCCATTCAGAACGGAGACGGGGAAACACTTTTTCACACAGAGAGTTGTGAGTCTGTGGAATTCTCTGCCTCAGAGGGCGGTGGAGGCCGGTTCTCTGGATACTTTCAAGAGAGGGTGCGGCAGCATCTAGGGAGCAAAGGAAATAGGCAACGTTTCGGACCGAGACCCTTCTTCAGATTTGTGTCTACCGCCTATTTTCTATTGTCTGCAGAGAAAGTTCAGATTATTTATTTTTTTTAAAGTGCTGGGTCTGCGGTGAGGTAGGTTGGAAGATCGGGGCAGCACTTTTAGCTTAAAAGAGGTCTGTTCAGTAATCTGATAACAGCGGGGAAGGATCTATTCCAGAATCTGATGGTACAACAGGTAGTGTCATGAAAACGATACCAGAGTGCAGAATCTAGGGTGACAGTACGATCGTATTAGTTGCAGAGATAAAGACCAAGGTCGCAATGAGGGAGGTGGGAAGGTCAGGACAAGGTAGTTAAGGGCGGCACGGTGGTGCAGCGGCAGAGTTGCTGCCTCACAGCGCCAGAGACCCCGAGTACGTGTGTTGTCTGTACATTCTCCCCGTGACCGGCGTGGATTTTTCCCCCGCCATCTCCGGTTTCCTCCCACTCTCTAATTTGAGGAAGGACATCCTTGTGATTGAGGCAGTGCAGCGTAGGTTCACGAGATTGATCCCTGGGATGGCGGGACTGTCATATGAGGATAGATTGAAAAGACCAGGCTTGTATTCGCTGGAGTTTAGAAGGATGAGGGGGGGGATCTTACAGAAACATATAAAATTATAAAAGGACTGGACAAGCTAGATGCAGGAAAAATGTTCCCAATGTTGGGGCGAGTCCAGAACCAGGGGCCACACAGTCTTAGAATAAAGGGGAGGTCATTTAAGAATGAGATGAGAAAAAACGTTTTCACCCAGAGAGTTGTGAATTTGTGGAATTCCCTGCCACAGAGGGCAGTGGAGGCCAAGTCACAGGATGGATTTAAGAGAGAGTTAGATAGAGCTCTAGGGGCTAGTGGAGTCAAGGGATATGGGGAGAAGGCAGGCACGGGTTATTGATTGGGGACGATCAGCCATGATCACAATGAATGGCGGTGCTGGCTCGAAGGGCCGAATGGCCTCCTCCTGCACCTATTTTCTATGTTTCTATGTTTCTCCAAAGACGTACAGGTTTGTAGGTTAATTGGCTTTGGTATAAGTGTAAATTGTCCCTAGTGTGTGTAGGATGATGTTAATATGCGGGGATCGCTGGTCGGTGCGGACTCGGTGGGCCGAAGAGCCTGTTTCCGCGCTGCATCTCTAAAATTAAAAACTACAGCCCTGCTGAGTTTCGAGTCCCCATCCAAGAATTGTGGACGCAGCCCAGACCGTCACACAAACCAACCTCCCTTCCATCGACTCCATCTACACCTCACACTGCCCCGGCAAGGCCGGCAGCATCATCATGGACCAGTCTCACCGCCGGTCACTCCCTCTTCTCCCCTCTCCCATCGGGCAAAAGGTACAGAAGTGTGAAAACGAACGCACACACCTCCAGATTCAGGGGCAGTTTCTTCCCAGCTGTTATTAGGCAACTGAACCGTCCTATCACCAACTAGAGAGTGGTCCTGAACTACTATCTACCTCATTGGTGACCCTCGGACTATCCTTGATTGGACTTTGCTGGCTTTACCTTGCACTAAACGTTATTCCCTTATCATGTATCTGTACACTGTAAATGGCTCCATTGAATCATGTGTGGTCTTTCAGCTAGCTGGACAGCACGCAACAAAATACTTTCACTGTCTCTCGCTACACGTGACAAGAAACTGAACCAAACTGAGATTCAACATGGAAACAGGCCATTCGGCCCAACTTGTCTGTGCCGATCAAGGTGCTCCATCGAACCAAGCGTTTGTCCATGTTTGACCCACACCCCACTAAACCAGGGGTAGGCAACCTTGTTCTGCGTAGGGGCCAGGACTCAAGTCTGTGAGCGGATGGCGGGCCACATCTATCGCCATCGTTAGTAAATGGAGGTAATAATGATACATTCCAACTAAATTAGTCATTAGTAATGATACATTAGTTTTCATGTGTTTTTCGATTGATTTTCTGCAGTTCCCAGGTCTCGAAAACTAATTGACTTGCGGGCCAGATGAGTTCAGGTTAAGGGCCGCATCCGGCCCGCGGGCCGTAGGTTGCCGGCCCGAGGGCCGTAGGTTGCCGGCCCCTGCACCAAACCGTTCCGTTCACGCTTGGGCATCTTCTGCCCAAGGAGAGCAGAGACGGAGGAAGGACCAGGATCGGGATAGAAACATAGAAACATAGAAAAATAGGTGCAGGAGTAGGCCATTCGGCCCTTCGAGCCTGCACCGCCATTCAATGTGATCATGGCTGATCATCCAATTCAGTATCCCGTACCTGCCTTCTCTCCATACCCACTGATCCCTTTAGCCACAAGGGACACATCTAACGCCCTCTTAAATATAGCCAATGAACTGGCTTCAACTACCTTCTGTGGCAGAGAATTCCACAGACTCACCACTCTCTGTGTGAAAAATGTTTTCCTCATCTCGGTCCTAAAGGAATTCCCCCTTATCCTTAGACTGTGACCCCTTGTTCTGGACTCCCCCAACATCGGGAACAATCTTCCAGCATCTAGCTTGTCCAACCCCTTAAGAATTTTGTAAGTTTCTATAAGATCCCCCCTCAATCTTCTAAATTCTAGCGAGTACAAGCCGAGTCTATAAGACTCTGATCCTGTCGGTTGCTTTCCTGAGGCAGCGGGCAAGGAATAGTGAAAGGCCTGGATGGAGCGGATGAGGGGAGGATGTTTCCACTCGTGGGAGAGTCTAGGACCAGAGGGCGCAGCCTCAGAATTAAAGGACGTTCCTTTAGCAAGGAGGTGAGGAAGAATTAATTTTGCCAGAGGGTGGTGAATCTGTGGAATTCTTTGCCACAGACGGCTGTGGATGCCAAGTCAGTGGATATTTTTAAGGAAGAGATAGATAGATTCTTGACTAGTGCGGGTGTCGGAGATTATGGGGAGAAGGCAGGAGAATCGAGTTGAGAGGGAAAGATAGATCAGCCATGATTGAAGGGCAGAGTGGACCTGATGGGCCGAATGGCCTAATTCTGCTCCTATCACTTAATAACATGGCAGCGTGGAGTGTAGATGGAGTCGATGGTGGGGAGTCTGGTCTGTGTGATAGACTGGGCTCCATCCACAAGTTCTCTGCAATTTCTTGCGGTTTCTTGCTATTGAGGGAGTGCAGCGTAGGTTCACCAGGTTAATTCCCGGGATGGCGGGACTGTCATACGCTGAGAGAATGGAGCGGCTGGGCTTGTACACTCTGGAGTTTGGAAGGATGAGGGGATATCTTATTGAAACATTTTAGATTATTAAGGGTTTGGACACGCTAGAGGCAGGAAACATGTTCCCGATGTTGGGGGAGTCCAGAACCAGGGGCCACACAGTTTAAGAATAAGGGGTAAGCCATTTAGAACGGGGACGAGAAAACACTTTTTCACACAGAGAGTGGTGAGTCTGTGGAATTCTCTGCCTCAGAGGGCGGTGGAGGCCGGTTCTCTGGATGCTTTCAAGAGAGAGCTAGATAGGGCTCTTAAAGATAGCGGAGTCAGGGGATATGGGGAGAAGGCTGGGACTATAATAACATTTAAGAAACATTTGGACAGGTACATGGGTAGGACAGGTTTAGAGGGATATGGACCAAACGCAGGCAGGTGGGACTAGTGTAGCTGGGTCATGTTTGTTTGGTTAGTGTGGGCAAGTTGGGACGAAGGGCCTGTTTCCACACTGTATCATTCTATGACTCGCATTTGGAAAGCTATAAGAAAGAAGTTGGGGGATATGGGGAGAAGGCAGGAACAGGGTACTGATTGGGGATGATCAGCCATGATCACATTGAATGGCGGTGCTGGCTCGAAGGGCCAAATGGCCTACTCCTGCACCTATTGTCTATTGTCTAGGGCAGAGCTGTGTGCTTTCCCTTGGTGCTTTAGCCCACACCATCCAAGAATCGAAACATTACCTCAGGTTCTATTTCCACACAGATGTTTATGCAGCATCTTCTATTTTTATTTCAGCTCTCGATAGCTAGAGATTCCTTTCACATCTATTTTCTCCGTCAAATTAAACACTGCGCGTGGCACCAAAGCGGGATTCGAACCCACCGCTGAACTGTCGAGAGTTGCACCCTTGCCTCTACTTTATGAACTGGTTACAGTCCGTGTTGGGCATGTGGATGATCAGCCATGATCACATTGAATGGCGGTGCTGGCTCGAAGGGCCGAATGGCCTACTCCTGCACCTATTGTCTATCTCTCATTTCCCTCTCCCCAGCTCTCAGTCTGAATAAGGGTCTCGACCCGAAAATGTCGCCCATTCCTTTTCTCCAGAGATGCTGCCTGACCCACTGAGTTACTCCAGCGTTTTGTGTTCATCTCAGTGATACCATCCAACTCAGTATCCTGTACCTGCCTTCTCTCCATACCCCCTGATCCCTTTAGAAACATAGAATATAGGTGCAGGAGTACGCCATTCGGCCCTTCGAGCCTGCACCGCCATTCAATATGATCATGGCTGATCATCCAACTCAGTATCCCGTACCTGCCTTCTCTCCATATCCTCTGATCCCCTTAGCCACAAGGGCCACATCTAACTCCCTCTTAAATATAGCCAATGAACTGGCTTCAACTACCCTCTGTGGCAGAGAGTTCCAGACACCCACCACTCTCTGTGTGAAAAAAGTCCTTCTCATCTCTGTCCTAAAGGATTTCCCCCTTATCCTTAAGCCGTGACCCCTTGTCCTGGACCTCACCAACATCGGGAACAATCTTCCTGCATCTAGCCTGTCCAACCCCTTAAGAATCTTGTAAGTTTCTATAAGATCGCCTCTCAATCTCCTAAATTCTAGAGAGTATAAACCGAGTCTATGCAGTCTTTGTTCATAAGACAGTCCTGACATCCCAGGATTCAGTCTGGTGAACCTTCGCTGCACTCCCTCTATGGCAATAATGTCCTTCCTCAGATTTGGAGACCAGAACTGTACGCAATACTCCAGGTGTGGCCTCACCAAGACCCTATACAACTGAAGTAGAACCTCCCTGCTCCTATACTCAAATCCTTTTGCTATGAAAGCTAACATACCATTGGCTTTCTTCACTGCCTGCTGTACCTGCATGCCTACTTTCAATGACTGGTGTACCATGACACCCAGGTCGCGCTGCATCTCCCCTTTTCCTAATCGGCCACCATTTAGATAGTAGTCGGTTTTCCTATTTTTGCCACCAAAGTGGATAACCTCACATTTATCCACATTATACTGCATCTGCCAAACATTTGCCCACTCACCCAGCCTATCCAAGTCACCTAAGGGGTAACTTTTTCACACAGAGGGTGGTGGGTGATGGAACAAGTTGCCAGAGGATGTAGTTGAGGCTGGGGCTATTCCAACGTTTAAGAAACAGTTAGACAGGTACATGGATAGGACAGGTGTGGAGGGATATGGGCCAAACGCAGGCAGGTGGGACTAGTGTAGATGGGACATTGTTGGCCAGTGTGGGCGAGTTGGGCCGAAGGGCCTCTTTCCACTCTGTGTCCCTCTGTGAGTCTAATTGTTAGAAGCAGGAACTTGATCAGTATGGTTGTCAGGGTTATGGGGAGAGGGACAGGAGAATGGTGTTGAGAGGGAAAGATAGATCAGCCATGATTGAATGTCGGGTACAGGCCCAGTGCTGCCAAACGCTCATCATATGCCAACCCACTCACTCCTGGGATCATTCTTGTAAACCTCCTCTGGACCCTCTCCCAAGCCGGCACATCCTTCCTCAGATACGTGGTCCAAATTGTTGGGGAGAGGTCCAGAACCGGGGGCCACAGTTTAAGAATAAGGGGTAAGCCATTCAGAACGGACACGAGGAAACACTTTTTCTCACAGAGAGGGTTTACACAAAATGCTGGAGAAACTCAGCGGGTGCAGCAGCATCTATGGAGCGAAGGAGATAGGCGACGTTTCGGGCCGAAACCCTTCTTCAGACATTGAAGAAGTTCCTGCGAAATTTTCTCACAGAGAGTTGTGAGTCCGTGGAATTCTCTGCCTCGGAGGCCGGTTCTCTGGATGCTTTCAAGAGAGAGCTAGATAGGGCTGTTAAAGATAGTGGAGTCAGGGGATATGGGGAGAAGGCAGGAACAGGGCACTGATTGGGGATGATCAGCCATAATCACATTGAATGGCAGTGCTGGCTCGAAGGGCCGAATGGCCTACTCCTGCACCTATTGTCTAAATTAGCTCACAGTACACCAAATGTGGCCTGGCCAGCACCCTATAGAGCTTCAGTGTTACACCTCTGTTTTTGTACACAAGACCTCTTGATATAAATCCTAGCACTGAGTTTGCTTTCCGTCCTACCGATTCCAATTGCAAATAAGGTTATCCAGAGGTTATTGGCTGCAACCTTCCCTCCATTGATGAACTGTACACTGCAGGGGCCAGGAAGCGAGCGGGCGAGATCATCTCTGACCCCTCTCACCCTGGCCACAAACTCTTTGAATCACTTCCCTCTGGAAGGCGACTCCGGACTGTCAAAGCTGCCACAGCCGGACATAAAAACAGTTTTTATCCACGAGTAGTTGCTCTACTCAACAGCCAAAAATCTGTAGCCTCCCTTTGATCTGGTATTTTGTTGGTTCACATGCTTGATCAATGGTGTTCACACAGAGAGTGGTGGGTCTCTGGAACTCTCTGCCACAGAGGGTAGTTGAGGCCTGTTCATTGGCTACATTTAAGAGGGAGTTAGATGTGGCCCTTGTGGCTAAGGGGATCAGGGGGTATGGAGAGAAGGCAGGTACGGGATACGGAGTTGGATGATCAGCCATGATCATATTGAATGGCGGTGCAGGCTCGAAGGGCCGAATGGCCTACTCCTGCACCTAATTTCTATGTTTCTATGTGTTTTATCATTAATGTTCTATTATTATTAATGTTTAGTGTTTTCTGAGTCATTCGTAACTGTCACTGTATGTCATGTTGTTACTTGTGGGTGGAGCACCAAGGCAAATTCCTTGTATGTGAATACTTGGCCAATAGACTTACTCACTTAAATAAACTTTAGTGGCAATCCTGCACCAGCACTCCCCGAGTTCCTTTGCCCCCCCCACCCCCTCTGCCTGCACTGGCATCGCAGACACGAATACATCCAATTCCATTTACAACTTCACAGACGGCACCACCGTTATTTATCAAGAACAGACGGAAGAAATTCCACATCGCATCGAGCAACCGGGAGCACGTTGCACCGGACAGGTGCTCCTGGAGGGAATCCGTGCGGGAAGGAGCTGCACGTCATGAGACGGAACTACGCCGTGTCACAGAGTCAAAGCGACAACACCGTAAGGAGAGAGAGAGAAGGGTGCGCAACGACTACCAACCACCGCCCGTCTCCACTGCCCACGTTGCTCCAAGGTGTGTGGGTCGCGGATCGGCCTCTACAGACATCTGCAGACCCACAAGTAGACGACCCCACGGAGAGGAGAGGACAGTCATACTCGTTTCCAGTTGACCACCGATGATGGCGTTGGACAATAGACAACAGGTGCAGGAGGAGGCCATTCGGCCCTTCGAGCCAGCACCGCCATTCAATGTCATCATGGCTGATCATCCCCAATCAGTACCCCGTTCCTGCCTTCTCCCCATATCCCCTGACTCCGCTATCTTTAAGAGCCCTATCTAGCTCTCTCTTGAAAGCATCCAGAGAACCGGCCTCCACCGCCCTTCCAGACAGACTCACAGCTCTCTGTGAGAAAAAGTGTTTCCTCATCTCCGTTCTAAATGGCTTACTCCTTATTCTTAAACTGTGTGGCCCCTGGTTCTGGACTCCCCCAACATCAAGAACATGTTTCCTGCCTCTAGCGTGTCCAAACCCTTAACAATCTTATATGTTTCAATGAGATCCCCTCTCATCCTCCTAAACTCCAGTGTGTACAAGCCCAGCCGCTCCAGTCTCTCAGCATATGACAGTCCCGCCATCCCGGGAATTAACCTTGTAAACCTACGCTGCCCTCCCTCAATAGCAAGAAATTGCAGAGAACTTGTGGATGCAGCCAGGTTGTTGTCTCTGCGTCAATGTCTGCCAGGCCCCGAGCCCAGGAATTAACCTGGTGAACCTACGCTGCACTCCCTCAATGGCGAGAATGTCCTTCCTCAAATTAGGGGACCAAAACTGCGCACAATACTCCAGGTGTGGTCTCACTGGGGCTCTGTACAACTGCAGAAGGACCTCTTTGCTCCTATATTCGATTCCTCTTGTTATGAAGGCCAACATGCCATCCGCTTTCTTCACTGCCTGCTGTACCTGCATGCTTACTTTCATACGGATATCAAATCATGCCGAGACAGCCTGGAGGAAGGAG
This sequence comes from Raja brachyura, assembly GCA_963514005.1. The sequence goes on from OY740786.1 coordinate 2,711,828, forward strand.
ATCGCGAACCTCGTGACCTGGCGTCGAGCCAACAAGCTTTCTCTCAATGACAGCAAGACAAAGGCTTGACTTCAGGAAGCAAGTTGGGACCCGTGACCCCTGGAACCCATTAGCAGCACTGAAGTCTTCCTGTTACCGAGTCCACACACAAGATTAGAAGTTAGGCAAAAAAGCTAGTTCTTAACATTACATTAAATCCTGACCCAAAGCTAATAATATTTGGTGTTTTAGATCCAAATCAAACATTAACAGCAAATCAAAAACATTTTCTTGATTACTGTTAAATGATTGGAAAAAAATTAATATTAAAATTTTGGAAGGGACCATTATCCCCTACAATCAAAATGTGGACAGTGGAAATGTTGGAGACGCTGCAATTGGAGAGAATTAGGTTTATCCTAATGGATAAACACGAACTTTTTGAACAAATATGGTCTCCATTCACTGATTATATGAAGGGGTAGCTGGGCTCAGCATTGAAAGTCAACAAGTAGTCAATAGTGAAACTATGCAACAAAGACTGCATAGACTCGCTTTATACTCTCTAGAATTTAGGAGATTGAGAGGGGATCTTATAGAAACTTACAAAATTCTTAAGGGGTTGGACAGGCTAGATGCAGGAAGATTGTTCCCGATGTTGGGGAGGTCCAGGACAAGGGGGTCACTGCTTAAGGATAAGGGGGAAATCCTTTAGGACCGAGAGGAGAAAGAATTTTTTCACACAGAGAGTGGTGGGTCTCTGGAACTCTCTGCCACAGAGGGTAGCTGAGGCCAGTTCATTGGCTATATTTAAGAGGGAGTTAGATGTGGCCCTTGTGGCTAAGGGGATCAGAGGGTATGGAGAGAAGGCAGGTACGGGATACTGAGTATCAGAAGGGATACTGAGTTGGATGATCAGCCATGATCACATTGAATGGCGGTGCAGGCTCGAAGGGCCGAATGGCCTACTCCTGCACCTAAATTCTATGTTTCTAAGTACCCGGTGGTAAGATCAGATGAAAAGGTTTAATCCGAGATTTGTATACTCGTCTCTATATATGTATTATAAGAAATTGTCCCATTCATTGTTAAGATGTATACTTTTTTTCTATTTTTAAGTATAATAAATGTTTGTCAGTAATATGGGTTATTTAACCATATAACAATTACAGCACGGAAACAGGCCATCTCGGCCCTTCCAGTCCGTGCCGAACAACTTTTTTCCCTTAGTCCCACCTGCCTGCACTCATACCATAACCCTCCGTACCCTTCTCATCCATATGCCTATCCAATTTCTTTTTATTTATTTATTTAAAATTATAATCACACTTTTTAAATTAAACATCTATTTTTTCTTTACTCTTTTTTTCTCTTCACTATTAAAAAAATTGAGGCTTATATATCTTGCTTAGTGATACTCATATAATTTTGGAAATATGTAATATGCATATCTGAAAAAATTATTATCTTATTTGTAATACATAGAAACATAGAAATTAGGTGCAGGAGTAGGCCATTCGGCCCTTCGAGCCTGCACCGCCATTCAATGTGATCATGGCTGATCGTCCAACTCAGTATCCCGTACCTGCCTTCTCTCCATACCCTCTGATCCCTTTAGCCGCAAGGGGCCACATCTAACGCCCTCTTAAATATAGCCAATGAACTGGCCTCAACTACCCTCTGTGGCAGAGAATTCCAGAGACTCACCACTCTCGGTGTAAAGAATGCTTTCCTCATCTCGGTCCTAAAGGAATTCCCCCTTATCCTTAGACTGTGACCCCTTGTTCTGGACTCCCCCAACATCGGGAACAATCTTCCAGCATCTAGCTTGTCCAACCCCTTAAGAATTTTGTAAGTTTCTATAAGATCCCCCCTCAATCTTCTAAATTCCAGCGAGTACAAGCCGTATGGCCTCTAATAAAAAAATATATTTTAAATAAAGCTGGGGAAACTCAGCGGGCGCGGCAGCATCTATGGAGCGAAGGAATAGGCGACGTTTCCGGGTCGAGACCCTTCTTCCGACCCGAAACGTCGCCCATTTCCTTCGCTCCACAGATGCTGCCTCACCCGGCTGAGTTCCTCCAGCATTTCTTTGTCGACCTTCGATTTTTCCAGCATCTGCAGTTTTTTTTCTGAAATAGATCTTGGGGAAGACTGAACCAGCGGGCAGCGGCACGAAAGGAATGAGCGACCGATGGTGGCGCCCCCAGTTTCACCACGGTGGTGGAAATGTTCTTGTAAGTTACACTATGTAAACACGTTAATAATAACATTAATATTAACGTGTTAACATGGAAACGTCATTGTGATCACGGCACAACTAAAGAAGATTAAAGGTTGGTCAGCCAGAGCGGACCACACTCCTCAGCGTCTGCAGACAATAGGTGCAGGAGTAGGCCATTCGGCCCTTCGAGCCGGCACCGCCATTCAATGTGACCACGGCTGATCATCCCCAATCAGTACCCCGTTCCTGCCTTCTCCCCATATCCCCTGACTCCGCTATTTTTAAGAGCCCTATCTAGCCCTCTCTTGAACGTGCATCCAGAGAACCGGCCTCCGAGGCAGAGAATTCCACGGACTCACAACTCTCTGTGAGAAAATTTTGTAGGACCTTCTTCAAAGTCTGAAGAAGGGTTTCGGCCCGAAACGTCGCCCATCTCCTTCGCTCCATAGATGCTGCTGCACCCGCTGAGTTTCTCCAGCATTTTGTGTAAACCCTCTCTGTAAGAAAAAGTGTTTCCTTGTCTCCGTTCTAAATGGCTTACCCCTTATTCTTAAACTGTGTGTGTGGCCCCTGGTTCTGGACTCCCCCAACATCGGGAACATGTCTCCTGCTTCTAGCGTGTCCAAACCCTTAATAATCTTATTTGTTTCAATGAGATCCGCTCTCATCCTTCTAAACTCCAGAGTGTACGAGCCCAGCCGCTCCATTCTCTCATGTGTGTCTGTCTTGTCGCTTCTTGTGCGTGGTGGGGGGGAAGATTGGAGGAAACAGGGGCCCTGATGTGAATGCTCTTCCCTCGACCCCGTTGCTGAAGTAGAGATGGCTGAAAGCTTGAGGTTCCCGGAGCTGCCCTGGAGTTGAGCAGGAGAACACACCAACACCTCTACGCCAACACCTGTCCCTTTATCTCCCCCCTCGACTCCATCAAAGGACCCAAACAGTCTTTCCAGGTGAGGCAGAGGTTCACCTGCACCTACTTCCACCAACCTCATCAACTGCAGCTGCTATATAACCATATAACAATTACAGCACGGAAACAGGCCTTCTCAGCCCTTCCAGTCCGTGCCGAACATTTATTTTCCCCTAGTCCCATCTACCTGCACTCAGACCATACCCCTCCATTCCCTTCCCGTCCATATACCTATCCACTTTACTTTTAAATGTTAAAATCGATCCTGCCTCCACCACTTCTGCAGGAAGATCATTCCACACAGCCACCACTCTCTGAGTAAAGAAGTTCCCCCTCATGTTACCCCTAAACTGCTGTCCCTTAATTCTCATGTCATGCCCTCTTGTTTGAATCTTCCCCACCCTCAATGGGAAAAGCTTATCCACGTCAACTCTGTCTATCCCTTTCATCATTTTAAAGACCTCAATCAAGTCCCCCCTTAACCTTCTGCGCTCCAAAGAATAAAGACCTAACTTGTTCAACCTTTCTCTGTAACTTAGTTGCTGGAACCCAGGCAACATTCTAGCTGCTGCTCCAGGTGTCAACTTCTCTACATCGGTGAGACCAAGCGCAGGCTCGGCGATCGTTTCACCCAACACCTCCGCTCGGTCCACAATAACCAACCTGATCTCCCGGTGGCTCAGCACTTCAACTCCCCCTCCCATTCCCAATCCGACCTCTCTGTCCTGGGCCTCCTCCATGGCCAGAGTGAGTCCCAACGCAAATTGGAGGAGCAGCACCTCGTATTCCGTTCGGGTAGTTTACACCCCAGCTGTATGAACATTGACTTCTCCAACATCCAGACAGCCAAAGCCCTCTCCCTTCTTCCACCACCCCCCTCCCCATTCCCCATTCCCAGTTCTCCCGCTAGTCCCACCGTCTCAGACTACATTCTTTCTCTGTCCTACCCCCTCCTCCGACATCAGTCTGAAGAAGGGTCTCGACCCGAAACGATCGCCAATTCCTACTCTCCGTAGATGCTGCCTCACTCGCTGAGTTTCTCCAGCATTTTGTGTCTGCCCTCTACGGCCCTAGAAGGCTGAGAAAGTCCAGCATGTCGCCAACAACTCTCGGCAACTTCTACAGATGCGCTGTGGGAAGCACTCTATCGGGACGCATCCCAGCACGGTTTGGGAACAGCTCCATTCCAAGACCACCCAAGAAAAAAAAAAAAAAAAATTGTGGACGCAGCCCGGACCATCGCACAAACCAACCTCCCTACCATTGACGGCAAGGCCGGCAGCATCATCAAGGACCAGTCACTCCCTCTTCTCCCCTCTCCCATCAGGCAAGATGCACAGAAGCATGAAAACGCACACCTCCAGATTTAGAGACAGTTTCTTCCCAGCTGTTATCAGGCAACTGAATCATCCTACCACCAACTGGAGAGCGGTGCTGACCTACTTCATTGGAGACCCTTGCAATATCTTGAATCGGACTTCACTGGCCTTATTCTTGCACTAAATGTTAATCATGTTATTCCCTTCATCATGTATCTGTGCACTGTGGACAGATCTCTGAGAAGATTATTAAGGGTTTGGACACGCTAGAGGCAGGAGACATGTTCCCGATGTTGGGGGAGCTCAGAACCAGGGGCCACAGTTTAAGAATAAGGGGTGCGCCATTTACTGGGTCGGTGTGGACCCGGTGGGCCGAAGGGCCTGTTTCCGCGCTGTATCTCTAAACTGAACTCAACCCCTGACACCCGTATTAATCAATAATCTATCCACCTTCGTCTTAAAACTATCCATTGACTTGGCCTCCACAGCCCTCTGTGGCAAAGAATTCCACAAATTCACCACCCTCCGGCAGCAGAAATTCCCCCTCATCTCCTTCCTCCCACACTCCAAAGACGTACAGGTTTGTACCTTAAGAATAAGGGGTAAGCCATTTAGAACGGAGACGAGGAAACACTTTTTCTCACAGAGAGTGGTGAGTGTGGAATTCTCTGCCTCAGAGGGTGGTGGAGGCCGGTTCTCTGGATACTTTCAAGAGAGAGCTAGATAGGGCTCTTAAAGATAGCGGAGTCAAGGGATATGGGGGGGGGGGGGAAGGCAGGAACGGGGTACTGATTGGGGATGATCAGCCATGATCACATTGAATGGCGGTGCTGGCTCGAAGGGCCGAATGGCCTACTCCTGCACCTATTGTCTGTTGATTGTAATCATGTATTGTCGTTCCGCTGACTGGTTAACGCACAACAAAAGCTTTTCACTGTACCTCGGTACACGTGACAATAAACTCAACAACACACGATACATAAGCCCCTTCTGAATTTTGAAGTCGGCAGGGCAGTACTGTGCATATCGCCAACTTGGACAATTTTTACATTTACACCAAGCCAATTAACCTACAAACCTGCGCGCCTTTGGAGTGTGAGAGGAAACCGAAGATCTCGGAGAAATAACCCACGCAGGTCACGGGGAGAACGTGCAAACCCCGTACAGACAGCGCCCGTAGTCGGGATCTAACCTGGGTCTCTGGCACGGAATTCGCTGTAGGGCGGCAAGTCTACCGTTGCGCCACCGTGACCGCCATATCGTTCCATTACCAGCATTTCCAATAGCCTGTCCAATCGATGATTCAATGACTTACCAAACCCAATTTTTAATCTCGACTGTGAAACGCTTCCTCGTCTACAGAACGCTGAGGTGTAGGCAACCCTTGTGAGTGGCACGCTGGCCCAGCGGTAGAGTTGCTGCCTCACAGCGCCACAGACCCGGGTTCCATCCCGACCTCGGGCGCTGTCTGTACGGAGTTTGCACGTTCTCCCCGTGGCCACAAGTGTTTTCTTCAGCTTCCCTGCAGCTATATTTAAGAGGGCATTAGATGTGGCCCTTGTGGCTAAAGGGATCAGGGGGTATGGAGAGAAGGCAGGTACGGGATACTGAGTTAGATGATCAGCCATGATCACATTGAATGGCGGTGCAGGCTCGAAGGGCCGAATGGCCTACTCCTGCACCTATTTTTCTATGTTTCTATGTTTCTATCCCAAAGACATACATACATACAGGTTTGGAAGTGGACAAAAGTGCTGGAGAAACTCAGCGGGTGAGGCAGCATCCATGGAGCGAAGGAAATAGGCGACGTTTCGGGTCTTCAGATTGGGGGGGGGTGGGGGTGGGAAGAAGGGGGGGGGGGGGGCAATGAGAGAGGAGGTTGTAAAACGGTCTTCAGAGGGAGGAGGAGAACCTCTTCAAAGTAGTCTGAAGAAGGGTCTTGACCCGAAACGTCGCCCATTTCCTTCGCTCCATAGATGCTGCCTCACCCGCTGAGTTTCTCCAGCATTTTTGGCTACCTTCGATTTTCCAGCATCTGCAGTTCCTTCTTAAACATGTAGGTTTGGAGGTTAATTTGGAGGTAAAAATGTTCCTAGTATGTAGGATAGTGGGCCTGAGTGGGCAAAGGGCCCGTTTCCACGCTATATATCTCTATAACGTTTAACTATATGACACAAGAAAACAACTTTGGACTTGGTCTTAGAGTCATACAGTGTAGAAACATGCCTTCGTCCCACCCAGTCCGTGCCGACCAACATGCCCCATCTACACTAATCCCACCAGCTTGCGTTTGGTCCATATCCCTCCAAACCTGTCCTATCCATGTACCTGTCTAAATGTTCCTCAACTACCTCCTCTGGCAGCTCGTTCCATACCCCCACCGCCCTTTGTGTGGAAAAGTGACCCCCTCAGATTCCTATTAAACCTTTCCCCTCTCACCTTAAACCTACGTCCTCTGGTCCTCGATTCCCCTACACTGGGCAAGAGACTCTGTGCGTCGACCCGATCTGTTCCTCGGATGATTTTGTACAGCTCTATGAGATCACCCCTCATCCTCCTGCGCTCCAAGGAACACAGACCCAAACCTGCTTAAGGGCCTGTCCCACTTTCCCGAGCTGCTCACGAGTTTCCCGCTCGATTCAAACTCGGAGAATGTACGTAACGGTATCGTAGCGGCTCGTTTACTCAGCTGTAGGTACTCGGGGCATTAAATGTTGCAATTTGTCTCCTCCCGACTATTTTTCAGCAGGCTGGAAAAAAACGTCCCGCCTTGCCTGATGCCCAGAGTACCTACGGCTGACATCACGAGCCGCTACGATATATCTACGGACTTCTACGGCCTCGTTGCGAACATTCTCGGAGTTCGAAACGAGAGGGAAACTCGGGAGAATTCGCGACCAGCTCGGGAAAGTGTGACAGGCCCTTTAACCTCTCACCCTCGAGTCCCGGCAACGTCCTCGTAAATCTTCTCCGCACCCTTTCCAGCTTGACGGCATAGAAACATAGAAAAACATAGAAAAATAGGTGCAGGATTAGGCCATTCGGCCCTTCGAGCCTGCACCGCCATTCAATGTGATCATGGCTGATCATCCAACTCCATACCTGCCTTCTCTCCATACCCCCTGATCCCTTTAGCCACAAGTGCCACATCTAACGCCCTCTTAAATATAGCCAATGAACTGGCCTCTTTCCTATAACAGGTGGCCAGAACCGAAGTGACTTGTGAATTTGTGGAATTCACTGCCACAGAGGGCAGTGGAGGCCAAGTCACTGGATGGATTTAAGCGAGAGTTAGATAGAGCTCTAGGGGTTAGTGGAGTCAAGGGATACGGGGAGAAGGCAGGCACGGGTTATTGATTGGGGACGATCAGCAATGATCACAATGAATGGCGGTGCTGGCTCGAAGGGCCGAATGGCCTCCTCCTCCACCTATTTTCTATGTTTCTATGGGCCGAAACCTGGGCCTCCTCCATGGCCAACGGAAACTGGAGGAGCAGCACCTCATATTCCGCTCGGGCAGCCTGCACCCTAGTGGCATAAACATTGACTTCTCCAATTGCCGGTAGCCCTTGCCGTCTCCTCCCCTTCTCAGTTCTCCCTCAGCCCTCGGGCTCCTCCTCTTCCTTTTTCCTTTCTTCCCCCCCCCCCCACCCTACATCAGTCTGAAGAAGGGTTTCGGCCCCAAAACGTTGCCTATTTCCTTCGCTCCATAGATGCTGTTGCACCCGCTGAGTTTCTCCAGCACTTTTGTCCAAGCAAGATCTGTAAATGACTACCCCAATATCGGATGAGGTTGACGAGGTCGATTATTGTGGGCCTGTCAAAGGTTACGAGGAGAAGGTAGGAGAATGGGGATGAGCGGGAAAGATAGGTCAGCCATGATTGAATGGCGGAGTAGGCCCAAAAGGCCTGATTAAATTTATTTTTGAGATAAAGCTCGGAATCAGTCGCTTCCGCCCACCGAGTCCATGCTGACCAGCGATCGCCCCGTACACTAACACTGTTCTGCACACAGGAGGGACAATTTAAGAATTTAAGATTCAAGATTCAAGAGAGTTTATTGTCATGTGTCCCTGATAGGAAAATGAAATTCTTGCTTTGCTTCAGCACAACAGAACATAGCAGGCAGAGTAAGAATCCAATTAACCTACAAACCTGCGCGCCTTTGGAGTGTGGGAGGATACGGGAGCACCCGGAGAAAACCCACGCGGTCACGGGGAGAACGTGCAAACTCCGTACGGACAGCAGGATTGAACCTGTGTCTGGAAGACTGAGGAGGGGGTGGTGCGAGAGAGGGGGGGGGAGTGGGTAGAGGGTGAGAGGAGAAGGGGTAGAGTGAGAGGGCAAGAAGAGAAAGATGAGTGGGAAGGGCGGGAGTGCGGGAGTGCGGAATATCCGCTGCTGGAGTTGCCAGACTGATGGAGTTGAAACGTGTGTGTCAACCAACACTCACAAATGCAGGCAGCTAATGACACGGGCAGGCTGGTGATTTGAGAGGATTATAATCAATAAAAGATTCAGTTCTGAGGCAAGAGGCAAGCTCCGAGCTAACTGACGGCATGACCTTGTTGATGGATGAATTGAATGAATAAGTTTATCGGCCAAGTATTCACATACAAGGAATTTGCCTTGGCACTCCGCCCACAAGTGACAACATGACATACAGTGACAGTTAGGAAATTTCACATAAAACATTAAACATTAATAATAACATTATTGATTAAACATGCAAATTAAATAAAATACCAGATCAAAGGGAGGCTACAGATTTCTGGCTGTTGAGTAGAGCAACTACTCGTGGATAAAAACTGTTTTTTATGTCCGGCTGTGGCAGCTTTGACTGTCCGGAGTCGCCTTCCAGAGGGAAGTGATTCAAAGAGTTTGTGGCCAGGGTGAGAGGGGTCAGAGATGATCTTGCCCGCTCGCTTCCTGGCCCTTGCAGTGTACAGTTCATCAACGGAGGGAAGGTTGCAGCCAATAACCTTCTCTGCTGATCGGACGATTCGCTGCAGCCTCCGGGTGTCGTGCTTCGTGGCTGAGCCAAACCAGACCACGATGGAGAAGGCGAGGACAGACTCTACGATGACTTGCTCTTGTCCCACCAGGTGATTAAAGGAAACTCAGTCAGTTTGTCCAGTGAGGTTCCTTTCGGAATTAGAGATGAGGAGGAATTTCTTTGGTGAATCTATGGAATTCTCTCGGAGGCCACGTCAACTGGGAATATCCACGAGTGGTAGCTCTACTCAATAACCGAAAATTTATAGCATCCTTTTAGAAACATAGAAACATAGAAATTAGGTGCAGGAGTAGGCCATTCGGCCCTTCGAGCCTGCACCGCCATTCAATATGATCATGGCTGATCATCCAACTCAGTATCCCGTACCTGCCTTCTCTCCATACCCTCTGATCCCCTTAGCCACAAGGGCCACATCTAACTCCCTCTTAAATATAGGCCAGTTCATTGGCTATATTTAAGAGGGAGTTAGATGTGGCCCTTGTGGCTAAGGGGATCAGGGGGTATGGAGAGAAGGCAGGTACGGGATACTGAGTTGGATGATCAGCCATGATCATATTGAATGGCGGTGCAGGCTCGAAGGGCCAAATGGCCTACTCCTGCACCTGGTTTCTATGTTTCTATGTGCCTTTCCCAACTGTCACTGAATGTTGTTGTCACTTGCGGGTGGAGCACCAAGGGAAATTCCTTGTATGTGATACTTGGCCAATAACCTTATTCATCATCCATTTTTAGGCTGGGATACAGTCGATATATTTTGATTAGTGTGGGTGTCAGAGGTTATCTCCGCTCCGATCACTTACGACCACCTCCATGCTGCCTCCACGCAGTCAATGGTCTATAAGCAAAGGGCAAGTTCTGGCTGCAGTCTAATGGCCCTGTCCCACTGTACGAGTTCATTCCAAGAGCTCTCCCGAGTTTAAAATAAAATCAAACTCGTGGTAAGCACGGAGAATGTACGTAGCGGGTACGTCGGAGCTCGGGGACGTCTCTTAGCGGCTCGTAACGCTAACGGCAGGTACTCAGGAAACGCGGTAAGCTCGGGAAGACGCGTGAAGATTTTTCAACATGATGAAAAATGTCCACGAGAGTCCCGAGTACCGACGAGCGGCCATTACCGTAAATCTCTGAGTTCGAATCAGGGCAAACTCGGGAGAGCTCTTGGAATGAACTCGTACAGTGGGACAGGGGTTTAAATGTGTAGGAGGGTAAGACATAAGATGCTGGAGTAACTCTACGGGTCAGGCAGCATCTCTGGAGGTAAGTCATTCATGACGTTCCGGGTTGATACCCTTCTTCACGCTTCAGAAGGGACCCGAGCCGAAATGTCACCTATCCATGTTCTCCACAGATGCTGCCTGACCCGCTGAGTTACTCCAGCACTCTGTGAAACGTCACCTATCCATGTTCTCCACAGATGCTGCCTGGCCCGCTGAGTTACTCCAGCACTCTGTGAAACGTCACCTATCCATGTTCTCCACAGATGCTGCCTGGCCCGCTGAGTTACTCCAGCACTCTGTGAAACGGCACCTATCCATGTTCTCCACAGATGCTGCCTGGCCCGCTGAGTTACTTAAAAATATCCACTGACTTGTGGCCTCCACAGCCGTCTGTGGCAATGAATTCCACAGATTCACCACCCTCTGATTAAAGAAATTCCTCCTCATCTCCTATCTAAAAGAACGTCCTTTAATTCTGATGCTGCGACCTCTAATCCTGGGCTCTCCCACTAGCAGAAACATCCTCTCCACATCCACTCTATCCAGGCCTTTCACTATTCGGTATATTTCAGTGAGGTCCCCCCCATCCTTCTAAACTCCAGCGAGTACAGGCCCAGTGCCGTCAAACACTCATCATACGTTAACCCAATCATTCCTGGGATCATTCTCGTAAACCTCCTCTGGACACTCTCCAGAGCCGGCACATCCTTCCTCAGATACGGGGCACAAAACTGCTCACAATATTACAAATGTGGCCCGACCAGCACCTTGTAGAACCTCAGCAAATTGTGGGTCCCGACCCGAAACGTCGCCTATCTCCTTCGCTCCTTAGATGCTGCTGCACCCGCTGAGTTTCTCCAGCCTTTTGTGCACCCCCCTGCCTCTCATAATCGTACAGCTCTCCCCGCAACCTCTGGTGGCTCCACAGAAAATAATTCATGTTTGTCCAACCTCTTCCTGTAGCTAAATACCCTCTAACCCAGGCAGCAACCTCCTCTGCACCCTCTCCAAAGCCCCCCAAGTGTGAGCTTGCGGTTGAACTTGCAATGGGGTACAGGAGCCACACACAATACTCCAAACACAGTTCAAACAAAGTCCTATTAGTCCATAGAGGGAGTGCAGAGAAGGTTCACCAGACAGATTCCTGGGATGGCAGGACTGTCTTATGAACAAAGACTTATGAACAGGTCTGAAGAAGGGTCTCGACCCGAAACGTCGCCTATCTCCTTCGCCCCTTAGATGCTGCTGCACCCGCTGAGTTTCTCCAGCTTTTTGTGTAACCCAAAGACTGCATAGACTCGGTTTATACTCTCTAGAATTTAGGAGATTGAGAGGGGATCTTATAGAAACTTACAAAATTCTTAAGGGGTTGGACAGACTAGATGCAGGAAGATTGTTCCCGATGTTGGGGAGGTCCAGGACAAGGGGTCACAGCTTAAGGATAAGGGGGAAATCCTTTAGGACCGAGATGAGAAGGACTTTTCTCACACAGAGATTGGTGGGTCTCTGGAACTCTCTGCCACAGAGGGTAGTTGAGGTCAGTTCATTGGCTATATTTAAGAGGGAGTTAGATGTGGCCCTTGTGGCTAAGGGGATCAGAGGGTATGGAGAGAAGGCAGGTACGGGATACTGAGTTGGATGATCAGCCATGATCATATTGAATGGCGGTGCAGGCTCGAAGGGCCGAATGGCCTACTCCTGCACCTAATTTCTTTGTTTCTATTGTGCATCATAACTTCCTGACTCTTATATTCAGTGGCCCGACCAACGAAAGCAATCCCAACACATGCCATCTTTACCGCTCCAAGTATCATAGGAACATAGAAACATAGAAAATAGGTGGAGGACGGTTCAGTTGCCTGATAACAGCCGGGAAGAAACTGTCCCTGAATCTGGAGGTGTGCATTTGTTTTCACACTTCTGTACCTTTTACCTGATGGGAGAGGGGAGAAGAGGGAGTGACCGGGGTGAGACTGGTCCTTGATGATGTTGCTAGCCTTGCCTGGGCAGAGTGAGGTGTAGATGGAGTCGATGGAAGGGAGGTTGGTTTGTGTGTGTGACGGTCTGGGCTGCGTCCACAACTCTTGGATGGGGACTCGAAACTCAGCAGGCCTGTAGATTTTTATTTTAGAGATGCAGCGCGGAAACAAGCGCTTCAGCCCACCGAGTCCGCACTGACCAGCACATTAACATCATCCTACACACACTAAGGACAATTTACACTTATACCAAGCCAATTAACCTACAAACCTGTGCGTCTTTGGAGAAACATAGACAATAGGTGCAGGAGGAGGCCATTCGGCCCTTTGAGCCAGCACCGTCATTCATTGTGATCATGGATGATCGTCCACAATCAATAACCCGTGCCTGCCTTCTCCCCATATCCCTTGACTCCACCAGCCCCTGGAGCTCTATCCAACTCTCTCTTAAATCCATCCAGCGATTTGGCCTCCACTGCCCTCTGTGGCAGGGAATTCCACAAATTCACAACTCTCTGGGTGAAAACGTTTTTTTCTCACCTCAGTCTTAAATGGCCTCCCCTTTATTCTAAGACTGTGTGGCCCCTGGTTCTGGACTCGCCCAACATTGGGAACATTTTTCCTGCATCTAGCTTGTCCAGTCCTTTTATAATTTTATATGTTTCTATAAGATCCCCCCTCATCCTTCTAAACGCCAGTGAATACAAGCCTAGTCTTTTCAATCTTTCCTCGTATGACAGTCCCACCATCCCAGGGATCAATCTCGTAAACCTACGCTGCACTGCCTCAATCACAAGGATGTCCTTCCTGAAATTAGGAGACCAAAACTGTACACAATACTCCAGATGTGGTCTCACCAGAGTCGTATACAACTGCAGAAGAAGTCAAATCAAACTCCAATCCAATAGATAGAGCAAAGGGGAAGATACAGAGTGCAGGATATAGTTCTCAGCATTGTAGTGCATCAGTTCCACAGACAAAGTCCAATGTCCGCAATGGGTTAGAGGTGAATCGGACAGTACCCTAGCTTAAGGGGTTGGACAGGCTAGATGCAGGACGATTGTTCCCGATGTTGGGGAGATCCAGGACAAGGGGTCACAGCTTAAGGATAAGAGGGAAATCCTTTAGGACCGAGATGAGAAGGACTTTTTTCACACAGGGAGTGGTGGGTCTCTGGAACTCTCTGCCACAGAGGGTAGTTGAGGCCAGTTCATTGGCTATATTTAAGAGGGAGTTAGATGTGGCCCTTGTGGCTAAGGGGATCAGAGGGTATGGAGAGAAGGCAGGTACGGGATACTGAGTTGGATGATCAGCCATGATCATATTGAATGGTGGTGCAGGCTTGAAGAGCCAAATGGCCTACTCCTGCACCTAATTTCTATGTTTCTATGTTTATGGAAGGACTGTTCAGAAGCCTGATTTACGGGGGGGAAGAAGCTGTTCCCGAGTCTGGTGGTGCGCGCTTCCAAGCTCCTGTACCTTCTGCCAGACGGGAGCGGGGAGAAGAGGGAATGACCGGGGTGGGAAATGGGACACGTCTTTGATGAAGTTGGCTGCTTTTCCCAGGCATTGTGGAAACAGGCCCCAGCTCATGCCAACGAACATGCCCCATCTCCACTAGTCCCACCTGCCAGCGTTTGGCCAAAATCCCCACCAGCTCTGTTTAGTTTACTGTCAAGCTGAACCGTCACCCATTCCTTCTCTCCAGAGAAGCTGCCTGTCCCGCCGAGTTACTCCAGCGTTTTGTGTCTATCTTCGGTTTCATACAATAAACCTGTCCTATCCATGGACCTCCTGATCTCCCAGTGGCTCAGCACTTCAACTCCCCCTCCCATTCCGAATCCAACCTTTCTGTCCTGGGCCTCCCCCATGGCCAGAGCGAGAACCAACGGATATTCGAGGAGCAGCACCTCATATTCCGCTTGGGCAGCCTGCACCCTAGAGGCATAAACATTGACTTCTCCAATTTCCGGTAGCCCTTGCTGTCTCCTCCCCTTCTCAGCTCTCCCTCAGCCCTCGGGCTCCTCCTCTGCCTTTTTCCTTTCTTCCCCCCACCCTACATCAGTCTGAAGAAGGGTTTCGACCCGAAACGTTGCCTACCTCCTTTGCTCCACAGATGCTGCTGCACCCATATAACATATAACCATATAACAATTACAGCACGGAAACAGGCCCTCTCGGCCCTTCCAGTCCGTGCCGACCATTTATTTTCCCCTAGTCCCATCTACCTGCACTCAGACGATACCCCTCCATTCCCTTCCCGTCCATATACCTATCCACTTTACTTTTAAATGTTAAAATCGATCCTGCCTCCACCACTTCTGCTGGTAGATCATTCCACACAGCCACCACTCTCTGAGTAAAGAAGTTCCCCCTCATGTTACCCCTAAACTTCTGTCCCTTAATTCTCATGTCATGCCCTCTTGTTTGGATCTTCCCTACACTCAATGGGAAAAGCTTATCCACGTCAACTCTGTCTATCCCTTTCATCATTTTAAAGACCTCAATCAAGTCCCCCCTTAACCTTCTGCGCTCCAAAGAATAAAAACCTAACTTGTTCAACCTATGTTTCTCCAGCACTTTTGACAACTATCCATGGACCTGTCTGAAGATAGTCCCTACGTCAAATACCTCCTCCGGCAGCTCGTTCCATACACCCACCACCCTTTGTGTAAATAAGTTACCCATCAGGTTCCTACAGAGTCGACAGAGTGATTTAGGCCAGTTGGAAAAATGGGCTGAAAGATGGCAGATGGAGTTTAATGCTGATAAATGTGAGGTGCTACATCTTGGCAGGACAAATCAAAATAGGACATACATGGTAAATGGTAGGGAACTGAACAATACAGTTGAATAGAGGGATCTGGGAATAACCGTGCATAATTCCTTGAAGGTGGAATCTCATATAAATAGGGTGGTAAAGAAAGCTTTTGGTATGCTAGCCTTTATAAATCAGAGCATTGAGTATAGAAGTTGGGATGTAATGTTAAAATTGTACAAGGCATTGGTGAGACCAAATCTGGAGTATGGTGCACAATTTTGGTCGCCCAATTATAGGAAGGATGTCAACAAAATAGAGAGGGTACAGAGGAGATTTACTAGAATGTTGCCTGGGTTTCAACAGCTAAGTTACAGAGAAAGGTTGAACAAGTTAGGTCTTTATTCTCTGGAGCGCAGAAGGTTAACGGGGGACTTGATAGAGGTCTTTAAAATGATGAGAGGGATAGACAGAGTTGATGTGGACAAGCTTTTCCCTTTGAGAATAGGGAAGATTCAAACAAGAGGACATGACTTTAGAATTAAGGGACAAAAGTTAGGGGTAACATGAGGGGGAACTTCTTTACTCAGAGAGTGGTGGCTGTGTGGAATGATCTACCAGCAGAAGTGGTGGAGGCAGGATCGATTTTAACATTTAAAAGTAAAGTGGATAGGCATATGGATGAGAAGGGTATGGAGGGTTATGGTATGAGTGCAGGCAGGTGGGACTAAGGGAAAAAAGTTGTTCGGCACGGACTGGAAGGGCCAAGATGGCCTGTTTCCGTGCTGTAATTGTTATATGGTTGTATGGTTCCTATTAAATCTTTCCCCCCCCCCCCCCACCTTAAACCTAAGTCCTCTGGTTTTCGATTCCCCTACTCTGGGCAAGAGACTGTACATCTCCTCGTGTGGATCTGATGTAGTCGATGGCGGGGAGTCGGGTCTGCGAGGTGGACTGGGCTACGTCCACAACCCTCTGCGATTTCTCGCAATCCTGGGCAGAGCCGAATATTTTGTGTCGCGGGAAAGATTAACATCGCAGGAAGCCTCTAAATAATAGATGAGTCTATGAATAAGAAATGGATGAATCACTAACTTACTCACAGGCTAGGGCAGCAGGTAGAGCTGCTGCCACACAGCACCACTGACCAGGGTTCGATCCTGACTTGGGGATGCTGTCTGCACGGAGTTTGCACGTCAATAGACAATAGACAATAGGAGCAGGAGTAGGCCACTCGGCCCTTCGAGCCAGCACCGCCATTCAATGTGATCACGGCTGATCATCCACAATCAGTACCCCGTTCCTGCCTTCCGTCCATATCCCCTGACTCCACTATCTTTAAGAGCCCTATCTAGTTTCAATCAGGTCCCCCCTCATCCTTCTAAACTCCAGCGAGTACAGGCCCAGTGCTGTCAAACGCTCACCAGATGCTAACCCACGCATTCCTGGGATCACTGTGCAACAGGAAGTAAGAATGTCAATGTTCTATCTGGGACACGGAGGGGGGGAGGGGGGAGGGGGTTGGTAGGGGGGGGGAGGGGAGGGGGGGAGGGGAGGGGGGGAGGGGGGGGGAGGGGAGGGGGGGGAGGGGAGGGGGGGGAGGGGGGAAGGGGAGGGGGGAAGGGGAGGGGGGAAGGGGAGGGGGGAAGGGGAGGGGGGAAGGGGAGGGGGGAAGGGGAGGGGGGAAGGGGAGGGGGGAAGGGGAGGGGGGAAGGGGAGGGGGGAAGGGGAGGGGGGAAGGGGAGGGGGGAAGGGGAGGGGGAAGGGGAGGGGGGAAGGGGAGGGGGGAAGGGGAGGGGGGAAGGGGAGGGGGGAAGGGGAGGGGGGAAGGGGAGGGGGGAAGGGGAGGGGGGAAGGGGAGGGGGGAAGGGGAGGGGGGAAGGGGAGGGGGGGAAGGGGAGGGGGGAAGGGGAGGGGGGAAGGGGAGGGGGGAAGGGGAGGGGGGAGGGGGAAGGGGGAAGGGGAGGGGGAAGGGGGAAGGGGAGGGGGGAGGGGAGGGGGGAGGGGAGGGGGGAGGGGAGGGGGGAAGGGGAGGGGGGAAGGGGAGGGGGGAAGGGGAGGGGGGAAGGGGAGGGGGGAAGGGGAGGGGGGAAGGGGAGGGGGGAAGGGGAGGGGGGAAGGGGAGGGGGGAAGGGGAGGGGGGAAGGGGAGGGGGGAAGGGGAGGGGGGAAGGGGAGGGGGGAAGGGGAGGGGGGAGGGGGGAAGGGGAGGGGGAAGGGGGAAGGGGAGGGGGGAAGGGGAGGGGGGAAGGGGAGGGGGGAAGGGGAGGGGGGAAGGGGAGGGGGGAAGGGGAGGGGGGAAGGGGAGGGGGGAAGGGGAGGGGGGAAGGGGAGGGGTGAAGGGGAGGGGGAAGGGGAGGGGGGAAGGGGAGGGGGGAAGGGGAGGGGGGAAGGGGAGGGGGGAAGGGGAGGGGGGAAGGGGAGGGGGGAAGGGGGGGAGGGGAGGGGGAAGGGGAGGGGGGAAGGGGGGAAGGGGGGGGGGGAAAGGGGGGGGAAAGGGGGGGGTGGGAGTATGTTGGATGGAAGAGTTGGGAGTGTGGGTTGAGAATGAGATCTGTCAGAGAGTTGCCACACAGCAGTTGTCAACATTCCTGTAACACCTCCTGTGCTAGGGAGGGAACTCCTGCCGCTGAGCTGTGGGGCTGGCAGCATCCCATTAACATCACGGACACTTCCTTCAACACAACATCCCTCTGGGGTTCGGTCAGTCAGCTGGGACAAAGTTCCCGCCACCTCGAGCCACGCAGGGGGAAGTCCAGGTCTAGTTGGCTTCTCTCCCTGGCCTTCCCAGAAATCTCTCTCCGTCCTCACCATCTGATGAAGAGCCTTGAGCCTCTTTCGTCAGGGGAGGGTGAATCCGTGGAACTCACACACTTGCCACACACACAGAGAGGCCTGCGAGTGCAGCCCAGCACCAGGGCCCAACTCATCATTCACCCAGCCACGGCCGAGTCGGTCAACGGATTGCCGAGGGGAATTTGACCCGTATTTTGTCCCTTATTTCGGGGGTGAGAACGTTGGCGACCCGACCCGCCAGCGGAAACATCCTCTCCACATCCACTCTATCCGGGTCTTTCACCTGTCGGTACATTTCAATCAGGTTCCCCCCCCCCCATCCTTCTAAACTCCAGCGAGTACAGGCCCAGTGCCGACAAACGCTCGTCAGATGCTAACCCACTCATTCCTGAGATCACTGTGCAACAGGAAGTAAGAATGCCAATGTTCTATCTGGGACACATGACAATGAAACACTCTCGACTCCTCCTGAATCATTCGTGTAAACCCCCTCTAGGCCCTCTCCAGAGCCGGCAGGCACATCCTTCCTCAGTTAGAGAACGCAGACGAGGAAACACTTTTTCTCACAGAGAGTTGTGATTCTGTGGAATTCTCTGCCTCAGAGGGCGGTGGAGGCCGGTTCTCTGGATGCTTTTCAAGAGAGAGCTAGATAGGGCTCTTAAAGATAGTGGAGTCAGGGGATATGGGGAGAAGGCAGGAACGGGGAACTGATTGGGGATGATCAGCCATGATCACATTGAATGGCGGTGCTGGCTCGAATGGCCGAATGGCCTACTCCTGAACCATATCACAATTACAGCACGGAAACAGCCCTTCTCGGCCCTTCCAGACTGTGCTGACCATTTATTTTCCCCCGAGTCCCATCTACCTGCACTCAGACCATACCCCTCCATTCCCTTCCCATCCATATACCTAAACATAGAAACATAGAAAATAGGTGCAGGAGTAGGCCATTCGGCCCTTCGAGCCTGCACCGCCATTCAATATGATCATGGCTGATCATCCAACTCAGTATCCCGTACCTGCCTTCTCTCCATACCCTCTGATCCCCTTAGCCACAAGGGCCACATCTAACTCCCTCTTAAATATAGCATCTTTAGCACCTATCCACTTTAATTTTTAAATGTTTAAATGTTAAAATCGATCCTGCCTCCTATTGTCCTAGACACAAAACGTCACCTATCCATGTTCTCCACAGATGCTGCCTGACCCACTGAGTTACTCCAGCACTCTGTGAAACGTCACCTATGATCACATTGAAGGGAGGTGCTGGCTCGAAGGGCCGAATGGCCTACTCCTGCACCTATTGTCTATTATGGGGCCCACATTTGCTCACCGCGCCCTTTCCCCGAGCCAGCGTGAACTGTAGCTGGAGTCGATGGCGGGGAGTCTGGTCCGTGTGCTGTACTGGGCCACATCCGCAGCTTTATTGGGCAGATGTGACCCCGAAACCAAGCTCTGATGCAACTCGAGTCTCGGGAAGCGTCTCGACCCACGAAACGTCACTTTTATCTTCTCCCCAGAGACGCTGCCTGACCCGCTGAGTTACTCCAGCACTCTGTGAAACGTCACCTATCCATGTTCTCCCCAGAGACGCTGCCTGACCCGCTGAGTTACTCCAGCTTTTTGTGCCACTCCGCGATGCATCTCCAAGCCCTTCTCAGGCAACTGAACCACCCTATCACCAACTGGAGAGTGGTCCTGACCTCCCATCTACGTCTTTGGAGACCCTTGGACTATCTTTCATCAGAATTTGTCTGCAATTTATCTTGTACTAAACGTTATTCCCTTTGTCCTGTATCTGTACACTGTGGACGTTATTAATGTTTCATGTTTACATAGAAACATAGAAAATAGGTGCAGG
Source organism: Raja brachyura (assembly GCA_963514005.1). Next base: position 2,731,890 of record OY740786.1, read on the forward strand.
AGTAGGCCATTCGGCCCTTCGAGCCTGCACCGCCATTCAATATGATCATGGCTGATCATCCAACTCAGTATCCAGTACCTGCCTTCTCTCCATACCCCCTGATCCCTTTAGCCACAAGGGCCACATCTAACACCCTCTTAAATATAGCCAATGAACTGGCCTCAACTACCTTCTGTGGCAGAGAGTTCCACAGATTCACCACTCTCTGTGTGAAAAATGATTTTCTCATCTAGGTCCTAAAAGACTTCCCCCTTATCCTTAAACTGTGACCCCTTGTCCTGGGCTTCCCCAACATCGGGAACAATCTTCCTGCATTGAGCCTGTCCAACCCCTTAAGAATTTTGTAAGTCTCTATAAGATCCCCTCTCAATCTTCTAAATTTTAGCGAGTACAAGCCGAGTCTATCCAGTCTTTCTTCATATGGAAGTCCCTGCCATCCCAGGAATCAGTCTGGTGAACCTTCTCTGTACTCCCTCTATGGCAAGGATGTATTTCAGTAATTCCTGTCATTAAATGACATTTAATCTGTCATTCCTAACTGTCAATAGACAATAGACAACAGGTGCAGGAGTAGGCCATTCAGAGAAATGTCACCTATTCCTTCGCTCCATAGATGATGCCTCACCCGCTGAGTTTCTCCAGCATTTTGTCTACCAGCGGTTTGAATATTAACTTCTACCAGTCTGACTGTCCGTGATCTGTAACCCCTTTGATCTCTTGATTACACACCTAACCCTCCCATATCCCTCGTCTCCTTCTCCCCATATCCCCTGACTCCGCTACCTTTAAGAGCCCTATCTAGCTCTCTCTTGAAAGTGTCCAGAGAACCGGCCTCCACCGCCCTCTGAGGCAAAGAATTTCACAGACTCACAACTCTCTGGGAGAAAAAGTGTTTCCTCGTCTCTGTTCTAAATGGCTTACCCCTTATTCGTAAACTGTGTGGCCCCTGGTTCTGGACTCCTCCAACATCGGGAACATGTTTCCTGCCTCTTGACGTCCTCCGAGCGAGGGCTATATGTGTATATGTATGTAGTTTGTTCGGTTATACTATTCTTTAATGATCAGCCATGATCATATTGAATGGCAGTGCAGGCTCGAAGGGCCGAATGGCCTACTCCTGCACCTAATTTCTATGTTTCTATGTTTCTTCTAGCAAATGTAAAGCACTTTGGCCAACGAGAGTTGTTTTTTAAAAGTGCCATATAAATAAATGTGACTTGACTGGCGTGTCCAAATCCTTAATAATCTTGTATGCTTCAATAAGATCCCCTCTCATTCTAAATTCCAGAGTGTACAAGCCCAGCCGCTCCATTCTCCAGTCCCTGTCACTGTATGTCATGTTGTCACTTACGGGCGGAGCACCAAGGCAAATTCCTTGTATGTGAATATTTGGCCCTTAAAAATTTCATACATTCATACATTCCTAAACAAAACTAAATGTAAAACTAAACTAAACTGTGCTTACTGCAGGGCATCTGTCGAATGCAGAATGAAGGGGCTTCTCTGAGCATTAATCGGACGCCACTGTTTAGGTAGGAATTGAATGACAGTGGAACGCAGGGCAACCGCAAGGCCCCACGTTGGTCCTTCATGCATTATTCACCCGCCATTTCCCTGCATGCTGCATAATGCATGATGGCTTGGGTTGCTGTTGCACTTGAGTTACTGCCTGCCCATAATGCATCGACACGTCACATTGCCTCACCCCACAACTCAAGCCCCCCCGCCGACCCCCACCTGCCCGCGCACTCATTTCACCGCTCCCCCGACATTCCCACCTCCAGCTTCACAACTCGCACCTTCCGGCTCAATTCATCCAAGCCACCCTCCACCGCCCTCCTCCTCCTCCCCCCCGTGCCCCACCTGCCCGCGCACCCATTCCTCCCCCTTCCACCCACATTCCCACCTCCAGCCTCACAACTCGCTACTCTTCAATCAATAGACAACAGGCGCAGGAGTAGAGGCCATTCGGCCCTTCGAGCCAGCACCTCCATTCAATGCGACCACGGCTGATCATCCCCAATCAGTACCCCGTTCCCGCCTTCTCCCCATATCCCCTGACTCCGCTATCTTTAACAGCCCTATCTAGCTCTCTCTTGAAAGCATCCAGAGAACCGGCCTCCACCGCCCTCCGAGGCAGCGAATTCCAGAGAATCCCTTTGTCTCCTCAAGTTCACAAGCCGAGGGGCAGAATTAGGCCATTCGGCCCATCAAGTCTACTCCGCCATTCAGTCATGGCTGATCTGTTAGCAGGCAACTGACCCATCCGACCACAACTGGAGAGCAGCCCTAAACCACCATCTACCTCGATGAACTACCAGAACACATTGAGCACAGAGCTACCATCTACCTCGGCAAAGCCAGCAGCGTAAAGGGCCTCGCCTACCAGCATCTAACTCCATGCGATGAGCGCGATCAAACTAGAAGAGGGGGCCGCGCAGAGGTCGGGTGATCCCCTGTACAGGGCCGTTCCCACCAGCATGCGGCAAGCGCGACCAAACCGGACACGAGGGCCGCGCGGAGGTCGGGTGAGTGGCGCAACGCGGCGCAAAGTGAGGCGAACTTGGAGCGAAGTCTTAAAGGTAAGTTCGCCAGGACAGAGAGGGGCGCACAGAGAGGGGCACAGAGGCACACACACACACAGAGGGCCACGGAGGCACCTACAGAGATGGTCACGGAGGCACAACGTCGAGGCGATGTGTAATGCGTCAAGGCGACTGCGAGTCGACAAGCCGTCTCCGCGCGGAATTTTTGAACATAGTCAGTTTTTCGGAGCCCCATGCAATGTCGGGACGAACTCCGCACAATTCCGGCGATCGAAGTGGGACCGGCCCCGCGACGCTGGACGCCTCAAGCGACCACGTTAGGTCGCGCTCATCGCATGGAGTTGCATGCTGGTGGGACAGGCCCTTAATCAAGGACGAGTCACTCCCTCTTCTCCCCAGCAGTCCCACGACAGCATCCCCAAGGTCAGTGCCTCCGTTCAGTCAGAGGTACGCTCCGAAAACTTTGCATCGCATGCTCTCCCTGATGGACGGCACACTGGTGCAGCGGTAGAGTTGCTGCCTCCCGAGTCGGATTTACCACCAGGCTTCGAAGGCTAAGATGTATAATATTTTTGACACTGTCATAGGCCTTGCTTACATATGCTGTCACAACGCACTGTGTAGTCTCTAAACAACCCTTCAGTCATTTTCCTTGCCCTCCAATTCAGAACAATAGTGTTTGAAGCCGATAACTCGACACTAGCACTGGCAATAAATAAATGAATAAATAAATAGAAAGGGCTGCTTTCCAGCCCCTTATCCCATTGGCCACGCTCGGCTGCAAATCGGTGTAAATCTGGTGGACCATCTTCCTCTCATCGTTGGGGGGGGGGGGGGGGGGATTGGGAGGGGCCTCACAAATGGACTCTCTTCCTCTAAATGCGGCACAAATCAGCGCCAGAGACTCCGTTGCCCGGCCTCAAATTGTGATCTAGGCAGCCCAGACCATCGCACAAACAAACCAACCCAGAGAGTTGTGAGTCTGTGGAATTCTCTGCCTCAGAGGGCGGTGGAGGCCGGTTCTCTGGATGCTTTCAAGAGAGAGCTAGATAGGGCTCTTAAAGATAGCGGAGTCAGGGGATATGGGGAGAAGGCAGGAACGGGGTACTGATTGGGGATGATCAGCCATGATCACGTTGAAACGGTGGGCGTCTGTCTTTTTATGTTTTTGTCCCGTTGCGGGTATAGTTTGTAGTGGGTTTTTAACTGTGTATGTGGGGGGGGGGGGGACTTTTAAATCTCTTCCCTGTACGGGGGAGCCGACCATTTCCCTGTCGGGACTCCGTTGTCGTTGGGGCCTAGCACCGTGGAGCGGCCTCCAACCCGAACGCCCTGGGGGCTCCAGTCACGGAGCCTGCGAAGCTGCGGACTCACCATCGCGGAGCTGGCCGGCTTCGTAGTGTGGAGAGCTTACGGTGGCGCGCGGCTGTGGCCCGACTCCGGAGCTCGGAGGCTCCAGACGCAGGCCCGGTGGACGGTGATATCGGGAGCTCGCGGGTCCCTGGTGGGAGACCGCTTTTCGGAGCTCCCGCAACGGCAACTTCTCCCGCCCGAGTTGCGGGGTTGAAAGTGACCTGGAGCAGGGCCTGACATCGCCCGGCACGGCTTTAAATGGTCGCGGGACTTGCTAGCGCCCGCCGGGGCTTTTGACTTTGACATCGGGAGAGAAATGGAGAACAGGGGAGACTTTGCCTTCCATCACAGTGAAGAGGAGATTCACTGTGATGGATGTTTGTGTAAATTGTGTTGGTGTGTGTCTTGGTTCTTTTCTTGTTGCATGACCGCAGAAACCAAATTTCGTTTGAACTTCATGTGAAGTCCAAATGACAAATAAACAGTATTGTATTGTATTGAATGGCGGTGCAGGCTCGAAGGGCCGAATGGCCTACTCCTGCACCTATTATCTATTGTCTATCATAATTGGATTAAGAGAGAAAGTTAGTTCAGTTTATTGTCACGTGTACCGAGGTACAGGGAAAAGCTTTTGTTGCGCGCTAACCAGTCAGCGGAAAGACAATACATGATTACATTCGAGCTATTTACAGCGTAAATCCTCGACTTCCTCATCCACAGACCACAGTCTGTTCGTATTGGTGGAAATGTGTCAGACTCGATAACAATCAGCACGGGAGCACCACAAGGCTGCGTGCTCAGCCCCCTGCTGTACTCACTCTATACTCATGACTGCGTAGCCGGTCATAGCGCGAACTCCATCATCAAGTTCGCTGACGACACCACTGTTATGGGACGTATCACTGATGGGGATGAGTCAGAGTATAGACGAGAGATCGAGCAACTGTCCATATGGTGGCACCACAACAACCTGGCCCTCAACACCAGCAAAACCAAGGAACTGATTGTGGACTTTGGAAGGAGTAGGATGGGGACCCACAGTTCTGTTTATATCAACGGGTCGATGGTTGAAAGGGTCAAGAGCTTCAAATTCCTGGGCGGGCACATCTGTGAAGATCTTTCCTGGTCCGAGAACACTGATGCAATTATAAAGAAAGCTCATCAGCGCCTCTAATTCCTGAGAAGATTACAGAGAGTCGGTCTGTCAAGGAGGACTCTCTCTAACTTCTACAGGTGCACAGTAGAGAGCTTGCTGACCGGTTGCATCGTGGCTTGGTTCGGCAACTTGAGCGCCCTGGAGAGGAAAAGACTACAGAAAGTAGTAAACACTGCCCAGTCCATCATCGGCTCTGACCTCCCTTCCATCGAGGGGATCTATCGCAGTCGCTGCCTCAAAAAGGCTGGCAGCATCATCAAGGACCCACACCATCCTGGCCACACACTCATCTCCCTGCTACCTTCAGGTGGAAGGTACAGGAGCCTGAAGACTGTAACGACCAGGTTCAGGAATAGCTACTTCGCCACAGCCATCATGCTATTAAACCTGGCTCGGACAAAACTCTGAACATTAATAACCCTCCATCTGTTATTTGCACTTTATGAATTTATTAATTCATGTGTGTATTTACGTATATAATTGTAGTCAATGCCTTCTATGTTCTGTTGTGCTATGCAAAGAAAGAATTTCATTGTCCTGTCAGGGACACATGACAATAAACTCTTTTGACTTTGACTTGTATAGATTCATGATCGGGGAATAACATTCAGTGCAAGGTAAAGCCAGCAAAGTCTGATCCGAGGGTCACCCATGAGGTAGATAGTAGTTCAGGACACAATCCTCTGTGAGAAAAAGTGTTTCCTCGTCTCCTTTCTAAATGGCTCACCCCTTATTCTTAAACTGTGGCCCCTGGTTCTGGACTTGTGGGAGAGTCATAACATCAGAATTAAAGGACGTTCCTTTAGAAAGGAGATGAGGAGGAATTTCTTTAGCCAGAGGGTGGTGAATCTGTGGAATTCTTTGCCGCAGAAGGCAGTGGAGGCCAAGTCGGTGGATATTTTTAAGGCAGAGATGGATTCTTGATCAAGGTTTATGGGTTGAAGGCAGGAGAATGGGGTTGGGAGGGAGAGATAGATCAGCCACGATTGAATGGCGGAGTGGACTTGTTGGGCCGAATGGCCTAATTCTGCTTCTGGAACTTATCACTGCCTGCTCAGTTGTCGCCTTCCCCTATTGAGGGAGTGCAGCGTAGGTTCACGAGGTTAATTCCTGGGATGGCGGGAGTAATATGTTACATAGATACATAGAAATTCTAAATGGCTCACCCCTTATTCTTAAACTGTGTGGCCCCTGGTTCTGGACTCCTGCACCTATTGTCCATTATCTAATCTAAGAGACACTGTGCGCATACCCCATCTATTCCTCTCATGATGTTATTCACCAGTCATCCTCCTGCACTTAGAGGAATAGAGTCCCAGTCTGCCCGACCTCTCCCTAAAGCTCACAATATTTAGTTTATAGATACAAGGCGCAAACAGGCCCTTCGGCCCACCGAGTCCGAACCACCCAGCGATCCCCGCACATTAACACTATCCGACATGCGCTGGGGAGAATTTACACTCATGCCAAGCCAAATAACCTACAAGCGAAACCCCATTCCTTCTCTCCAGAGATGCTGCCTGTCCCACTGAGTTACCCCAGCATTTTGTGTCTATCTTCGGTTTCATCCAGCATCTGCAGTTCCTTTCTACACATTGAACCTACAAACCTACCAGTGCACGTCTTTGGAGAGTGGGAGGGAAGCGGAGATCTCGGAGAAAACCCACGCGGGGGGTCGCGGGGAGAGCGTGCAAACTCCGTACAGACAGCCCGGGTCCCTGGCGCTGTGAGGCAGCAACTCTACCGCTGCGCCACCGTGACTGCCTCAAATGTCAGGAGTAAATCCCACCTCCTTCCGACTTGGCAGGCGGTATAACATCAGGCCGGGCCCCCGGTCGATGCTATTCCCTGTCGACGTGACAACGTGGTTTTGTGACGGTCCAGTGGTCTCTGGAATTTCCTTCCGAAACCCTCGTTCCTCCTCCTCGCAGCCCGTCTTTGCTGCTACAGTTGCGGTTTGACAATAACAGGCCGACTGTTGCCTTTGGCTCAGAGCCCAGTTCATTGAGGCGTTGGTCTTCTCGAACGCAAGCCCCGACATCGAATTATCAATTCTGCACACGCCTGAGGAAGATCGCACGTTGACACAGTACAGCACAGGAACAGGCCCTTCGGCCCGCAAGTGTGCGTGCGCTGAAGATTGACACAAAATGCTGGAGCGACTCAGCGGGACGGGCTGCATCTCTGGAGAAAAGGAATGGGTGACGTTTCGGGTCGAGACCCCATTTCACAGCTGAGAGTCAGGGGAGAGGAAGAGACAGAGATAAGGAAGTGCAAGGTGTGAAAACGAGGCATCAAAGGGTATATGGATCAAGGAAAATATAGAATAGATAATTGTTAGTGAGACAATAGACAACAGGTGCAGGAGTAGGCCATTCGGCCCTTCGAGCCAGCACCGCCATTCAATGTGATCATGGCTGATCGTCCCCAATCAGTACCCCGTTCCTGCCTTCTCCCCATATCCCCTGACTCCGCTATCTTTAAGAGCCCTATCTAGCTCTCTCTTGTAAGCATCCAGAGAACCGGCCTCCACCGCCCTCTGAGGCAGAGAATTCCACAGACTCACCACTCTCTGTGAGAAAAACTGTTTCCTCATCTCCGTTCTAAATGGCTTACCCCTTATTCTTAAACTGTGGCCCCTGGTTCTGGACTCCCCCAACATCGGGAACATGTTTCCTGCCTCTAGCGTGTCCAAACCGTTAATAATCTTATATGTTTCAATAAGATTTCCTCTCATCCTTCTAAACTCCAGAGTGTACAAGCCCAGCCGCTCCATTCTGTCAAAATATTACTCCCGCCATCCCAAGAATTAACCTCGTGAACCTACGCTGCAATAGGGGAAAGCAACAACGGAGCAGGCAGTGATAAGTTCCAGAAGCAGAATTAGGCCATTTGGCCCAACAAGTCTACTCCGCCATTCAATCGTGGCTGATCTATCTCTCCCTCCCAACCCCATTCTCCTGCCTTCTCCCCATAAACCTTGATCAAGAATCTATCCATCTCTGCCTTAAAAATATCCACCGACTTGGCCTCCACCGCCTTCTGTGACAAAGAATCCCACAGATTCACCACCCTCTGGCTAAAGAAATACCTCTTCATCTCCTTTCTAAAGGAACGTCCTTTAATTCTGAGGTTATGACTCTCCCACGAGTCCAGAACCAGGGGCCACAGTTTAAGAATAAGGGGTAAGCCGTTTAGAACGGAGACCAGGAAACAATTTTTCTCACAGAGAGTGGTGAGTCTGTGGAATTCTCTGCCTCAGAGGGCGGTTCTCTGGATGCTTTCAAGAGAGAGTTAGATAGGGCTCTTAAAAATAGCAGAGTCAGGGGAATGGGGAGAAGGCAGGAACGGGGTACTGATTGGGGATGATCAGCCATGATCACAATGAATGGCGGTGCTGGCTCGAAGGGGCCGAATAGCCTACTCCTGCACCTATTGTCTATTGGAAACATCCTCCCCACATGCACTCGATCCAGGCCTTGTAGAAACATAGAAATTAGGTACAGGAGTACGCCATTCGGCCCTTCGAGCCTCCACCGCCATTCAATATGATCATGGCTGATCATCCAACTCAGTATCCTGTACCTGCCTTCTCTCCATACCCGCTGATCCCCTTAGCCACAAGGGCCACATCTAACTCCCTCTTAAATATAGCCAATGAACTGGCCTCAACTACCCTCTGTGGCAGAGAGTTCCAGAGACCCACCACTCTCTGTGTGAAAAAAGTCCTTCTCATCTCGGTCCTAAAGGATTTCCCCCTTATCCTTAAGCTGTGACCCCTTGTCCTGGACCTCCCCAACATCGGGAACAATCTTCCTGCATCTAGCCTGTCCAACCCCTTAAGAATTTTGTAAGTTTCTATAAGATCCCCTCTCAATCTCCTAAAATCTAGAGAGTATAAACCGAGTCTATCCAGTCTTTCTTCATAAGACAGTCCTGACATCCCAGGAACCAGTCTGGTGAACCGTCTCTGCACCCCCTCTATGGCAATAATGTCCTTCCTCAGATTTGGAGACCAGAACTGTACGCAATACTCCAGGTGTGGCCTCACCAAGACCCTATACAACTGAAGTAGAACCTCCCTGCTCCTATACTCAAATCCTTTCGCTATGAATGCTAACATACCATTTGCTTTCTTCACTGCCTGCTGCACCTGCATGCCTACTTTCAATGACTGGTGTACCATGACACCCAGGTCTCGCTGCATCTCCCCTTTTCCTAATCGGCCACAATTTAGATAATAATGGTACGAGACTTGAACCTGTGACTTTAAGCAAGAACGCGGGACCTTTCCTCACACCCATGTCTATTTGCTGCCAGCACCTGCTGACCTTGGCGTTGAACAGCCAGTGTTGTCATATTTCCACTTGTAGCATCTCTAAATATTTAATATGTAGTGATGTGAAACCCCCAGTAACTTTTAATTAGTTTCGCCAACTGTCTGAAAATATAATCTACTTGTGAAACATGGAGAGGTACAGAGCAAGACCTCTCTGCCTCGACCCCAGCACAAGTCTTCCAGCAATCCCACCCACGGCACTCGATGGCGATGCTATTGAGGGAGAGCAGCGTAGGTTTACAAGGTTAATTCCCAGGATGGCGGGACTGTCATATGCTGAGAGAATGGAGCGGCTGGGCTTGTACACTCTGGAGTTTGGAAGGATGAGAGGGAATCTCATTGAAACATATAAGATTATTAAGGGTTTGACACGCTAGAGGCCTGAAACATGTTCCCGAAGAAGGGTCTCGACACGAAACTTTGCCCATCTCCTTCGCTCCTAGATGCTGCTGTCCCTTCATTCTCATGTCATGCCCTCTTGTTTGAATCTTCCCTACCCTCAATGGGAAAAGCTTATCCACGTCAACTCTGTCTATCCCTTTCATCATTTTAAAGACCTCAATCAAGTCCCCCCTTAACCTTCTGCGCTCCAAAGAATAAAGACCTACAGGTGCTGTCTGTACGGAGTTTGCACGTTCTCCCCGTGACCTGCGTGGGTTTTTCTCCGAGATCTTCGGTTTCCTCACGCACTCCAAAGACGTGCAGGTTTGTAGGTTAATTGGCTCGGTGTAAATGTAAATTGTCCCTAGTGGGTGTAGGATAGCGTTAGTGTGCGGGGATCGCTGGTCGGCGCGGACCCGGTGGGCCGAAGGGCCTGTTTCCACGCTGTATCTCTGTACTAAACCAAAAATTATATGTTTCTATAAGATCCTCCCTCACGCTTCTAAACTCCAGTGAATGCGAGCCCCGTCGATCCATTCTTTCATCGGATGTCAGTCCCTTGGTGTGGTGACGTTGGCTGCCCACAGGCAAGGTGCCAGCCCTGGGCTGTGCCCACGGCACAAAGGCACGGAGCCTCGTACTCCAGCGGGCACCAGCGGGCACCAGGGCGCGGGGAATGAAATGCAGAGCAGCGCTCTGCAGGTGCCGCTACTCACAGAACAGAAATAGAAACTGCCAGGAAAAGACTTGTCAGGTCAAACAGTCAGTGGTAACGAGCGGGTGGGGATGGGGGGAGGGAGAGGAACGGGAGCACTGGCGATAGATGCAGCGAGAGATAGAACGAGAGAGAGGGAGAGGGAGAGAGACATACACACACACAGATGGACATACATACACATGGATATATGTGTGTTTATATATGCATATATGTGTGTATACACTATATATACACACACACACACATATGCAGAAAGAGAAATATACATTGATACACACACACGGACAGATAGACACACACACAGATACACACACACACAGATAGACACACACAGATAGACACACACACAGATAGACACACACACAGATACACACACACAGATACACACACACAGATACACACACACAGATACACACACACAGATACACACACACAGATACACACACACACAGATACACACACAGATAGACAGTCAGACACACAGTCAGACACTGAGACACGCGCGCACAGACAAGTACACACAGACAAGCGCACACACACAGGCTGACACATAGACACACGCACACACAGGAAGACGCCCCCACACACACACAGTGAGAGACACACACACACACAGAGTCAGAGACACACACACACACACACAGTGAGAGAGACACACACACACAGAGAAAGAGAATAAAACAAGGTTTCTGTGAGGGGGCTGTGGGCCACGAGGTCAGGGGCTCAAGCACCAGTCCAGGACGGGGTCGAGACAGTGGTGGCGTCAGGGAGAGGGCGGGCGAAGGCGGGCGGTCCTGCGGACGCAGTGCCGAGCTTGCCGCAGATGAAACGTAAATAAAGGGAGATCTAATGGAGATGCACAAACCCACGAGAGGAATAGATCGGGTAGATGCACACAGTCTTTTACCCAAAGAAGGGGAATCGAGGACCAGAGGACATAGGTTTAAAGTGAGGGGGGGGGAAAGATTGAATAGGAACAGGAACTTGCTTTATATGTGTACGGGGTCTCTTGGCCAGAGTCAGGGAATAGAAAACCGGAAGACAGAGGTTTAAGGTGCGGGGGGAAAGATGTAATAAGAATCGGAGCGGTAACAGTTTCTACACAAGGGTGGTGGGTGTGTGGAACGAGCTGCCGGAGGAGGTAGTTGAGGCTGGGACCATCACACCGAGGGCTTGGACACGCTAGAGGCAGGAAACATGTTCCCGATGTTGGGGGAGTCCAGAATCAGGGGTCACACAGTTTAAGAATAAGGGGTAAGCCATTTAGAACGGAGACAAGAAAACACTTTTTCTCACAGAGAGTGGTGAGTCTGTGGAATTCTCTGCCTCAGAGGGCGGTGGAGGCCGGTTCTCTGGACACTTTCAAGAGAGAGCTGGATAGGGCTCTTAAAGATAGTGGAGTCAAGGGGATATGGGGAGAAGGCAGGAACGGGGTACTGATTGGGGATGATCAACCATGATCACATTGAATGGCAGTGCTGGCTCGAAGGGCCAAATGGCCTCTGCTCCTATTGTCTATTGCAACGTTTAAGAAGCATTTAGACAGGTGCATGAGTGGGCAGGTTGGGAGAGATATGGGCCAAACACAGGCAGATGGGACTAGCGCAGCTGAGACATGTTGGTCGGCATGGGTAAGTTGGGCCGAAGACTCGAAGACGCTGTAAGACTCTATGCAAGTCAGAGGCAGTCAGTGATATAAGATGTCAATGTTATTAGTTCAGGAACTCACTCACTGACCCAAGCGATATTAGCGTTTAGAGATTACAACACGGAAATCTCTAATTTCTCCGCTCGGTCCGCAATAACCAACCTGATCTCCCGGTGGCTCAGCACTTCAACTCCCCCTCCCATTCCCAATCCGACCTTTCTGTCCTGGGCCTCCTCCATGGCCAGAGTGAGTCCCACCGCAAATTGGAGGAGCAGCACCTCATATTTCGCTTGGGTAGTTTACACCCCAGCGGTATGAACATTGACTTCTCCAATTTCAGGTAGTCCCTGCTTTCTCCCTCCTTCCCCTCCCCTTCCCAGCTCTCCTACAGCCCACTGTCTCCGCCTCTTCCTTTCTTCCTTCCTCCCACCCCCACATCGGTCTGAAGAAGGGTCTCGATCCCGAAACGTCACCTATTTCCTTCGCTCCATAGATGCTGCCTCACCCGCTGAGTTTCTCCAGCAAATTTTTTTTGTGTCTACCTTCGATCTTTCCAGCATCTGCAGTTCTTTCTTATACAATTAGCCTGCAAACTCCGCACAGACAGCACCCGTGGTCAGGATCGAAGCCGAGGCAGCAACTCTTCCCGATGGGTCACTGTGCTGGGTGCACGAATTGGATTACTGCCATCTATATTGTGTCTGGTTTTTTAAGCCGGATTGTGAAATATTGAGTGATTTGGACTTTAGTGGTACAGCGTTGAAACAGGCCCCCGTTGGGCCACCGGGTCCGCGCCGACCAGCGATCCCCGCACACTTAAGGGCCCGTAACACTTGGGCGCCATTTTCTCGTGGCGGTGATGTGGAGATTTAGTGAATCCCAAAATCCTGGGGGGGGGGGGGCGCGGGCCTCTGCCACCACGCACCACCACAGCTTAATGCACGCATCACGTGCGAGGTGACGCGTAAATTATGTCGCGCAAATGACGCCCACGTGGGAACAGGGCCCTTCGCACTCTCCTACCCACACTACGGACAATTTACAAATTTTACCAAAGCCGATCAACAGACAAACCTGCCCGTGTTTTGGACGCAGGAAGAAATGGGACCGCCCACAGCGTTACAGCGGTCGAGATGCCACATTACAGCAAAAAAATGCAGCCCCGGAGACCCGGGTTCGATCCCGACTACGGGCGCTGTCTGTACGGAGTTTGTGCGTTCTCCCCGTGACTTTTCTCCGAGATCTTCGGTTTCCTCCCACACTCCAAAGACGTGCAGGTTTGTAGGTTAATTGGTTTGGTGTAAATGTAAAAATGGTCGAGTGTAACATTGGCCGACTTCCAGTCTAGTGGTGAGTCTGTGGAATTCTCTGCCTCAGAGGGCGGTTGGAGGCCGGTTCTCTGGATACTTTCAAGAGAGAGCTAGATAGGGCTCTTAAAAATAGTGGGGTCAAGGGGATATGGGGAGAAGGCAGGAACAGGGTACTGATTGGGGATGATCAGCCATGATCACATTGAATGGCGGTGCTGGCCCGAAGGGCCGAATGGCCTCCTCCTGCACTATTTGTCTACTGACTCTTCGGAAGTTACAAGGCACAAAGTGCCCCCGAGAAAACCCGGACAAGCCACATGGAGAACGTGCAAACGCCATACAGACAGCGCCCAGAGTCAGGATCAAACCCGGGCCTCCGAACACAGCCCAGACCGTCACAAAAGCCAACCTCCCATCCATCGACTCCATCCACACCTCGCGCAACATGATTCACGTGGTTAATCGATAATGTTTCATTATTAATGTTCAATGTTTTACGTGTCATTCCTAACTGTCACTGTATGTCATGTTGTCACTTGCGGGCGGAGCGCCAAGGCAAATTCCTTGTATGTGAACACTTGGCCAATAACTTTATCATTCATTCATTATCAAGGACCAGTCTCACCCCCGGGTCACTCCCTTTTCCCCCCCCTCTCCCATCGGGCAACAGTTACACAAGTGTGAATACAAACGCACACACCTCCAGATTCAGGGACAGTTTCTTCCCGGCTGTTATCAGGCAACTGAACCGTCCTACCACCAACTGGAGAACATTGGCATAAAAGAGAGTGAATTGTGTGAATGGGCGATCGCTGGTCGGCCTGGACTCGGTGGGCCGAAGGGCCTGTTTCTCTGCTATATCTCCAAAATGCAAACCAATGGATCACCGCAGCCCCGAAGCCAGGTCACCGCTGGAGCACCGCAGCTCTGAAAGCCAGGTGATCCGGTAGTGGCGGCTCACCTGCAGTCCGTCCGGTTTTTATTTTATTTTGTCTTCGTGCCTGATTTTAGCGACTGTGTGTGAGTGTGAGTGTGAGTGTGAGTGTGAGTGTGAGTGTGTGGGGTTTTAGTCTCTCCCTTCGGGGGGGGATGCGACTTTTCTTGTCGTGTCCCCCGTCACCGTCTCCGCTGAGGCCCTAATGGCGGAGCTGGCGGCCTCCAGCTTCCAGCGGCACGGCTTCGGAGCTTCAACAGCGGCCTGGCTTTCGGGGCTGCGGTGCTCCAGCGGCGACCTGGCTTTCGGGGATGCGGCGCTCCAGCGACGTTCCGGCGGCGACCTGGCTTCTGGGATGCGGTGCTCCAGTGGCGTTCCGGCGGCGGGCCCTGTGGCGGCGTTTCGGCAACGGCCCGGTTCCCAAGGCTCGGCCGCGGGCCTGGTGGACGGCAACATCGGAGGCCTGGATCTCCTCAGCACAGAGGGGGAACAAGGAGTAAAGAAGACAGAGACTCTAAGACTTTTGCCTTCCACCACAGTGAGGAGGTGTTTGGTGAACTCACTGTGGTGGATGTTAAATTTGTGTTTATTGTGTGTTTTTGTTATTTTTTATACATGTATGACTGCAGGCACGAAATTTTGTTCAGACCGAAAGGCCTGAATGACAATAAAGGTAATTCAATTCAATTGGCAAAATCTTCCTGTGTACGAAAGAACTGCAGATGCGGGTTTAAATCGGAGGTAGCCACTCTCTGAAGAAGGGTCTCGACCCGAAACGTCACCCATTCCTTCTCTCCAGAGATGCTGCCTCACCCGCTGAGTTACTCCAGCATTCTGTGGCAAAATCACCCCGCTGTGCGGAGGAATATTTTACTTAATGTCCGACTTCTTGCCAGAAACCAGCTGGTCTTCCCTCACACAGAAGGAGATTAATCAGATTTTGGGAAAAAGGCAAGGCCAACTGTCTTAATCCACTAACGAGTTTGAGTGCAGAAGTTCAAGTGACAGGAGCAGAATTAGGCCATTCGGCCCCGCAAGCTTGAAGGGGTTCAGAAAAGATTTACGAGGCTGTTGCCAGGATTAGAGGGTGTGAGCTACACGGAGAGGTTGAGTAGGCTGGGTCTCTATTCCTTGGAGCACAGGATGAGGGGGGAGATCTTATAGAGGTGTACAAAATCATGAGAGGAATAGATCGGGTAGATGCACAGAGACTCTTGCCCAGAGTAGGGCAATCGTAGACCAGAGGACATCGATTTAAGGTGAAGGGGAAAAGATTTAATAGGAATCTGAGGGGTAACCTTTTTCACACAGAGGGTGGTGGGTGTATGGAACAAGCTGCCAGAGGAGCTGGTTGAGGCTGGGACTATCCCAACATTTATAGAGAAACATAGAAAAATAGGTGCAGGAGTAGGCCATTCGGCCCTTCGAGCCTGCACCGCCATTCAGTGTGATCATGGCTGATCATCCAACTCAGTATCCTGTACCTGCCTTCTCCCCATACCCTCTGATCCCTTTAGCCGCAAGGGCCACATCTAACTCCCTCTTAAATATAGCCAATGAACTGGCCTCAACTACCTTCTATGGCAGAGAATTCCAGAGACCCACCACTCTCTGTGTAAAGAATGTTTTCCTCATCTCGGTCCTGAAGGAATTCCCGCTTATCCTTAGACTGTGACCCCTTGTTCTGGACCTCCCCCAACATCGGGAACAATCTTCCTGCATTGAGCCTGTCCAACCCCTTAAGAATTTTGTACAAACATATTGAATGGCGGTGCAGGCTCGAAGGCCCGAATGTCCTACTCCTGCGCCTATTGTCTATGTTTCTCTGTTGCAGAGACGAGAGTTTTCTCTACCATATTCACAATGAAACAACACACACTTCCTTAAACACAACAGGCTCGGAACTACATAAACTTGGCGGCAATAGCTATGTATGTATAAAAGTACAAAAACAAAACTGCTGGAGTAACTCAGCGGGCCAGGCAGCGCCTCTGAAGAAAAGGAGTGGGTGACATTAAGGGTTGAGACCCTTCTTCAGACCGAGAGTCAGGGAAGAGATACCACCCGGACACAGGCCTTTCGGCCCACCGGGTCCTCGCCGACCAGCGATCCCCGCACACTAACACCATCCTACACCCACTAGGGCCAATTTACAATTTAACCACGTCAATTAACCTGCAAACCTGCACGCCTTTGGAGTGCGGGAGGAAACCGGAGAAAACGTACGTGGGTCACAGGGAGAACGTGCAAGCTCCGTACAGACAGCAACCCCTGGTCAGTATCGAACCAGAGTCTCTGGCTCTGCAAAGCAGCAACTCTACTGTTGGAATTCTCTGCCTCGGAGGGCGGTTCCCCGGAGACTTTCAAAGGAGAGCTAGAACGGAGACGAGGAAACACTTTTTCTCACAGAGAGTGGTGAGTCTGTGGAATTCTCTGCCTCAGAGGGCGGTGGAGGCCGGTTCGCTGGATACTTTCAAGGGAGAGCTAGATAGGGCTCTTAAAGATAGCGGAGTCAGGGGATATGGGGAGAAGGCAGGAACGGGGTACTGATTGGGGATGATCAGCCGTGATCACATTGAATGGCTGTGCTGGCTCGAAGGGCCCAATGGCCTACTCCTGCACCTATAGTGTATTGTCGCTCCACAGTGCCGTTGATGGTTTTACAGCGTACTATGTTTACATATCCTGTTGTGCAAGTAAAGGGCCTGTCCCGCCAGCATGCAACTCTATGCGATGAGCGCGACCTAACGTGGTCGCTTGAGCCGTCCGGTCCCACTTCGATTGCCGGAGCCGTGCGAAATTCGCGGGGCTCCGAAAAACTGACTATGTTCAAAAATTCCGCGCGGCAACGGCTTGTCGGCTTGCAGTCGCCTCGACGCATTACACACCGTCTCGACGTCGTGCCTCTGTGACCCTCTCTGTAGGTGCCTCTGTGACCCTCTATGTGTGTGGCTCCGTGGCCCTCTGTGTGTGTGTGTGTGTGTGTGTGTGTGTGTGTGTGTGTGTGTGTGTGTGTGTGTGTGTGTGTGTGTGTGTGTGTGTGTCTCTGTGGCCCTCTCTGTGTGTCCCTCTCTGTCCTGCGAACTTACCTTAGACTTTGCTCCAAGTTCGCCTCGCTTTGCGCCGCGTTGCGCCACTCACCCGACCTCCGCGCGGCCCTCGCTGCCGGTTTGGTCGCGCTTGCCGCATGCAGGCGCATGCTGGTGGGAATGGCCCTGTACAGGGGATCACCCGACCTCCGCGCGGCCCCCGCTTCTAGTTTGATCGCGTTCATCGCATGGAGGTGCATGCTGGTAGGACAGGCCCATAAGAATTTCATGGTTGTGCTCGGGACATAAGACAATAAAGTTCTTCATCTCTCCACATCACCGTCTATATCTCTCGTTTCCCTGATCCCTGACCAGTCTGAAGAAGGGTCTCGACCCGAAACGTCGCCTATCCCCTTCGCTCCTTAGATGCTGCTGCACCCGCTGAGTTTCTCCAGCTTTTTGTGTAACAGACAATAAAACAATCTCCTCTACACCATTGACAAGCAACAAATCTGGGGAATGTGCAGGAGGGAACTGCAGACACTGGTTTACACCGAAGATAGACACAAAGTGCTGGAGCAACTCAGCGGGACAAGCAGCATCTCTGGAGAGAAGGAATGGGTGACGTCTCGAGATTTGGAGATACAGCCTTGAGATCGCATCTTCCTGAGCCAACAAGGGTCGCACCTCGACTGTTCCGTCTGAGGTCATTTGTTGCTAGTCTGAGGGGCTGGTCTTTTCCTGCCCCTCAGATCGTCTCCCCCCCCCCCCCACCCCACATGGAATTATAAACAGTACAGCCTGAAGAAGGGTCTTGACCCGAAACGTCACCCATTCCTTCTCTCCAGAGATGCTGCCTCACCCGCTGAGTTACTCCAGCATCCTGTGGCAAAATCACCCTGCTGTGCGGAGGAATATTTTACACACTTCCCGACTTCTTGTAAGAAACCAGCTGGTCTTCCCTCAGACAGAAGGAAATGAATCAGATTCTGGGGGAAATGCAAGGCCAACTGTCTTAATCCACTAACTAGTTTAAGTTCATAAATTCATGTGATAGCAGCAGAATTAGGCCATTCGGCCCATCGAGTCTACTCCGCCATTCAATCATGGCTGATCTATCTCTCCCTCCTAACCCCAGTCTCCTGCCTTCTCCCCATAACATTCTCCCCATGACCTGCGAGGGTTTTCTCCGAGATCTTCGGTTTCCTCCCGCACTCCAAAGACGTGCAGGCAAGTAGGTTAATTGGCTTGGCGCAAGTGTAAACTGTCCCTCGTGTGCGTAGGATAGTGTTAATGCGCAGGAATTGCTGGGCCAGCACGGACCCGGTGGGCCGAAGGGCCTGTTTCCGCGCTGTATCTCTAAACTGAACTCAACCCCTGACACCCGTATTAATCAATAATCTATCCACCTTAGTCTTAAAACTATCCATTGACTTGGCCTCCACAGCCCTCTGTGGCAAAGAATTCCACAAATTCACCACCCTCCGGCAGCAGAAATTCCCCCTCATCTCCTTCCTCCCACACCCCAAAGACGTACAGGTTTGTACCTTAAGAATAAGGGGTAAGCCATTTAGAACGGAGACGAGGAAACACTTTTTCACACAGAGAGTGGGTGAGTCTGTGGAATTCTCTGCCTCAGAGGGCGGTGGAGGCCGGTTCTCTGGATGCTTTCAAGGGAGGGCTTGATAGGGCTCTTAAAGATAGCGGAGTCAGGGGATATGGGGAGAAGGCAGGAACGGGGTACTGATTGGGGATGATCCGCCATGATCACATTGAATGGCGGTGCTGGCTCGAAGGGCCGAATGGCCTCCTCCTGCACCTATTGTCTATTGCTCATTGAAATAGGCCCTTCGACCCACCGTGTCCGCACCGACCAGCGATCCTCGCATATTAACACACCTGCACCTTGCACTTTGTTCATAGCAAAAGGATTTGAGTATAGGAGCAGGGAGGTTCTACTTCAGTTGTACAGGGTCTTAGTGAGGCCACACCTGGAGTATTGTGTACAATTTTGGTCTCCAAGTCTGAGGAAGGACATTATTGCCATAAAGGGAGTGCAGAGAAGGTTCACCAGACTGATTCCTGGGATGTCAGGACTGTCTTATGAACAAAGACTGCATAGACTCGGTTTATACTCTCTAGAATTTAGGAGATTGAGAGGGGATCTTATAGAAACTTACAAGATTCTTAAGGGGTTGGACAGGCTAGATGCAGGAAGATTGTTCCCGATATTGGGGAGGTCCAGGACAAGGGGTCACAGCTTCAGGATAAGGGGGAAATCTTTTAGGACCGAGATGAGAAGGACTTTTCTCACACAGAGAATGGTGAATCTGTGGAATTCTCTGCCACAGAGGGTAGTTGAGGCCAGTTCATTGGCTATATTTAAGAGGGAGTTAGATGTGGCCCTTGTGGCTAAGGGGATCAGAGGGTATGGTGAGAAGTCAGGTACGGGATACTGAGTTGGATGATCAGCCATGATCATATTGAATGGCGGTGCAGGCTCGAAGGACCTACTCCTGCACCTAATTTCTATGTTTCTCTGTCCCTATTGTGCGTAGAAACAGCATGAAAACAGGCCTTTCAGCCCAATTATTGTGCCCCATCTAAGCTGGTACTACGGTTGGCCCACTGGTGCGCCACGAGAATGCGTTCTCAGTCCCCGACCACACTCCCAATACACTCGCGACCCGAGCGGAAATTCAGCTCTAACGCCATCGACACATTCCCGGACTATTCCACAGCGATGGTCCCGCTCACAAACAATGATGAGACGGAGAGCAGGAACGAGAGCAGGAACTCACTGGAATTTAGAGGATTGAGATGGGATCTTATCGAAACTTACAAAATTCTTAAGGGGTTGGACAAGCTAGATGCTGGAAGATCGTTCCCGATGTTGGGGGAGTCCAGAACAAGGGGTCACAGTCTAAGGATAAGGGGGAATTCCTTTAGGACCGAGATGAGGAAAACATTCTTTACACAGAGAGTGGTGGGTCTCTGGAATTCTCTGCCACAGAGGGTAGTTGAGGCCAGTTCATTGGCTATATTTAAGAGGGAGTTAGATGTGGCCCTTGTGGCTAAGGGGATCAGGGGGTATGGAGAGAAGGCAGGTACGGGATACTGAGTTGGATGATCAGCCATGATCACATTGAATGGCGGTGCAGGCTCGAAGGGCCGAATGGCCTACTCCTGCACCTATTTTTCTATGTTTCTATGAGATAGAGGACTGAAGTCACATTGCGTCAGACAGTTGCGGAGGTCAAACCAATGGCTAAAGTCACAGGTTCAAGTCTAGAGAGAGTGGATGTGGAGAGGATGTTTCCACTAGTGGGAGAGTCTAGGACCAGAGGGCACGGCCTCAGTGTAAAAGGACGCTCCTTTAGGAAGGAGATGAGGAGGAATTTCTTCAGACAGAGGGTGGCGGATCTGTGGAATTCACTGCCACAGACGGCGGTGGAGGCCAAGTCAGCGGGGACCCAGGATTATTCGACACCGCCACAGTGATTCTTCACAACATTTCCCAGGTAACACAGAGGCGTACAGAAAACCAAAGCAACGCCAAGTTAATTAGCAGCCGAGAGCTTGGGGGTGTGAATACATAACATCACATTAAAAAAGGAGAGAGGGCACTTCAATTTAAAAAAAAATTAAAAACGTACTCATTTCAACTTAATGTTCACTTATTGCACTCGAGGAGCGGCACGGCGGCGCAGCGGTGGAGTTGCTGCCTGACGCCCCCCGTCCCACTTAGGAAACCTGAACGGAAACCCCTGGAGACTTTGCGCCCCACCCAAGGTTTCCGTGCGGTTCCCAGAGGTCTTTGTCAGTCTCCCCAATGGTCGAAAGTGGTTTCCGTTTCGAATTTTTTTTAGCCGAAGCCGGTTGCGATGCTAGTTGAAGGTGGTTGCCGGAGGGACAAAAACCTCCGGGAACCGCACGGAAACCTCGGGTGGGGCGCAGAGTCTCCAGAGGTTTCCGTTCAGGTTTCCCTAAGTGGGACAGGGGCGTTACAGCGGCAGACACCCGGGTTGGATCCAGACTACAGGTGCTGCCTGTACGGAGTTTGCGCGTTCTCCCCGTGACCCGTGCGGGTTTTCTCCGAAATCTCCGGTTGCCAGCACCATGCACAATAGCATGAACGAGCCGTTACATTTGTACTGAGGTCCTCATTCATTACAACAAATCATTCCTTATGACTTTCTGTACCTGCAAAATAAGTTCGGAGTTTTTGGAGACGCAGCGTGGAAACAGGCCCTTTGGCCCATCGAGTCTGTGCCGACCTTTCTCACAGAGAGTTGTGAGTCTGTGGAATCCTCTGCCTCAGAGGGCGGTGGAAGCCGGTTCTCTGGATGCTTTCAAGAGAGAGCTAGGTAGGGCTCTCTAATGGTCCATTAGAGGTAGCTCAATCTCAGGAGCAACTTTTTCACATCGAGGGTGGTGGGTGTATGGGACGAGCTGCTGGAAGAGGTAGTTGAGGCTGGAACTATCACAACATTTAAAAAACACTTGGACAGGTACATGGGTAAGATTTATGGTGGTGGGGGGGGTTAAGAATTCTCTGTCTCTCTCTCTTTTCTGAATTCTCTGGAATTCTCTGCCTCAGAGGGCGGTGGAGGCAGGTTCTCTGGATACTTTCCATATAACCATATAACAATTACAGCACGGAAACAGGCCTTCACAGCCCTTCCAGTCAGTGCCGACCATTTATTTTCCTCTAAACTTTCAAGAGAGAGCTAGACAGGGCTCTTAAAAATAGCGGAGTCAGGGGATATGGGTCGAAGGCAGGAACGGGGTACTGATTGGGGATGATCAGCCATGATCACATTGAATGGCGGTGCTGGCTCGAAGGGCCGAATGGCCTCCTCCTGCACTTGTTGTCTATTGTCGATTGACTAGCGATCACCCACACACCAGCACTATCCTAGGGACAATTTATTAGTTTAGAGATCCAGCACGGAAACAGGCCCTTCGGCCCACCAGGTCCGTGCCGACCAGCGATACCCACACATTAAAACTATCCAACACTAGGGACAGCTTATAATTTACAGACGCAAATCAAGCTACCAACCTGCACATATTTGCCGTGTGGGAGGAAACCGGAGCACCCGGAGAAAACCCATGCGGTCACTTGGCAGGTGACTTGCATGTTCCCACATCAGGATTTGAGTACAAGAGCAGGGAGGTTCTACTGCAGTTGTGCAGGGTCTTGGTGAGGCCACACCTGGAGTATTGCGTACAGTTTTGGTCTCCTAATCTGAGGAAAGACATTCTTGCCATAGAGGGAGTACAGAGAAGGTTCACCAGACTGATTCCTGGGATGGCAGGACTTCCATATGAAGAAAGACTGGATAGACTCGGCTTGTACTCGCTGGAATTTAGGAGATTGAGAGGGGATCTTATAGAGACTTACAAAATTCTTAAGGGGTTGGACAGGCTAGATGCTGGAAGATTGTTCCCGATGTTGGCGAAATCCAGGACAAGGGGTCACAGTTTAAGGATAAGGGGGAAGTCTTTTAGGACCGAGATGAGGAAAACATTCTTTACACAGAGAGTGGTGAATCTGTGGAATTCTCTGCCACAGAAGGTAGTTGAGGCCAGTTCATTGGCTATATTTAAGAGGGAGTTAGATGTGGCCCTTGTGGCTAAGGGGATCAGAGGGTATGGAGAGAAGGCAGGTACGGGATACTGAGTTGGATGATCAGCCATGATCATATTGAATGGCGGTGCAGGCTCGAATGGCCGAATGGCCTACTCCTGCACCTAATTTCTACGTTTCAATGATGAGACACGAGAGCCAGGCGGCAAGGAGACAAGCCCATCGACCCACATAGTCCTCTCCTCCCTTCAGGCACACACTTAACCCAATCCTTTCATTATTTCCACAGGGATACCTTCCAGCACAAGTTTACGATGATACGTTGGAACTTAGAGGGAAGGCACAAAATGCTGGAGTAACTCTGCATGGTGGCGCAGCAGTAGAACGACTGCCTCACAGCGCCAGAGACCCGGGTTCGATCCCGACTACGGGCGCTGTCTGTACGGAGTTAGTACGTTCTCCCCGTCACCTGCGTGGCTTTTCTCCGGGATCTCCGGTTTCCTCCCGCACGATGTTGTGGGGGAGTCCAGAACCAGGGGCCACAGTTTAAGAATAAGGGGTAAGCCACTTAGAACGGAGACGAGGAAACACTTTTTCTCACAGAGAGTGGTGAGTCTGTGGAATTCTCTGCCTCAGAGGGCGGTGGAGGCCGGTTCTCTGGATGCTTTCAAGAGAGAGCTAGATAGGGCTCTTAAAGATAGCGGAGTCAGGGGATATGGGGAGAAGGCAGGAACGGGGTACTGATTGGGGATGATCAGCCACGATCATATTGAATGGCGGTGCTGGCTCGAAGGGCCGAATGGCCATCTCCTGCATCTATTGTCTATTGACAAAGACGACCGGTATGTAGGTCAAATGGCTTGGGGGAGGGGGGGGTGGGTGTGTGTGTGTGTGTGTGTGTGTGTGTGTGTGTGTGTGTGTGTGTGTGTGTGTGTGTGTGTGTGTGTGTGTGTGTGTGTGTGTGTAAATTGGCCCTACTGTGTGCAGGATAGTGTTAGTGAGCAGGGATCGCAGGTCAGCTCGGACTGGGTGGGTCGAACGGCCCGTATCTATTCTGTACCTCTAAACTAACCTCAGTAGATAAGACAGCATCTCTGGAGAACATGGACAGCTGGCATTTCAGATCAGGAGTCTCAAGAAGGGTTCCCGACCCAAAAACGTCACCAATCCATGCTCTCCAAACAGGCTTGCTGATCCGCTGAGTTATGGACCTGTCCCACTTGGATGATTTTTTTTTCAGGCAACTGCCGGCGACCGTCATAGTCGTTCGTAGCAGGTCGCCGAAAAAAACGGCGACAACCTAAGTCATCCCGGCGACAACCTACGGCAGCACCTACGTCAGGGAGAAGTCAAGCCGCGCTCATTGGCGTCAAACCCACCGGCGCAGAGAAATTTGTCAACGTGTTGAAAATTTAGCGGCGACCGGAAAGGCGCTACGACGTTTTTTGTGCGACTGCGGAGACAAATAAGTGGCGACAAACCAGGGGCCACAGTTTAAGAATAAGGGGCAAGCCATTTAGAACGGAGACAAGGAAACACTTTTTCTCACAGAGAGTTGTGTCTGTGGAATTCTCTGCCTCAGAGGGCGGTGAAGGCCGGTTCTCTGGATGCTTTCAAGAGAGAGCTAGATAGGGCTCTTAAAAATAGCGGAGTCAGGGGATATGGGGAGAAGGCACGAACGGGGTACTGATTGGGAATGATCAGCCATGATCACATTGAATGGCGGTGCTGGCTGTAAGGGCCGAATGGCCTACTCCTGCACCTGTTGTCCATTGTCTAAACTAGTCTCTAAACTAGTAGTTGCTTAAAAAATCGCCTGAGTGGGACAGGCCCATAACTCCAGCACTGTGTGTCTTTTGTTTTCTATGCAATTATTATCGTACTTCTTTAAAAACCATTTACAATATGCCTTTAAATCAGTCGGTGTTGTGGCGTGGTGATTAGTGCACAAGTCTCCAGGAGCGCTCGTTGTCCCAATGCAGGAGTCTGGCTGTTTTCCGATCTGTTGCCCGGGATTGAATGGACTCCAGGGAGAGGGACCAGCTGGAGATCAGGAAACAGCCGAGAGAGAATCACAGAGTCATCGCCACAGAGCCACACCGACACAGACCTTCGTCCCAATGCCCCATCTAGGATAGTCCCCATTTACCCAACTTTGGCCCATCTATCCTTCCAAACCTTTTATATCCATGCACCTTTCCAAATGGCAGCTAGACACAAAATGCTGGAGAAACTCAGCGGGTGAGGCAGCATCTACGGAGAGAAGGAATTGGCGAGACCCTTCCTTCAGACTGAATACCCACTCCCCTGACTTCAGTCTGAAGAAGGGTCTCGACCCGAAACGTCGCCAATTCCTTCTCTCCGTAGATGCTGCCTCACCCGCTGAGTTTCTCCAGCATTTTGTGTCTACCTTCGATTTTACCAGCATCTGCAGTTCGATAAACAGGCGGAACTAAACAGGAACCGAGAAGGGAAATAGACAATAGGTGCAGGAGGAGGCCATTCGGCCCTTCGAGCCAGCACCGCCATTCAATGTGATCATGGCTGATTGTCCCCAATCAGTACCCCGTTCCTGCCTTCTCCCCGTATCCCCCAACTTCTTTCTTATACCTTTCCAAATGCGACTCATCGAATGATACAGCGCGGAAACAGGCCCTTCGGCCCAACTTGCCCACACTAACCAAACAAACATGACCCAGCTACACTAGGCCCACCTGCCTGCACTTGGTCCATATCCCTCTAAACCTGTCCTACCCATGTACCTGTCCAAATGTTTCTTAAATGTTATTATAGTCCCAGCCTCAACAACCTCCTCTGGCAGCTCGTTCCATACACCCACCACCCACTGCGTGGAGAAAGTTGCCCCGATTAAATCGTACCCTCTCTCACATTTTTATTAGTTTAGATTTTAATTGGAGTTGCTTCATTAGTTTACTTTATACAGAGCTGAAACAGGCCCTTCGGCCCGCCGTATCCGCGCCGACCAGCGATCCCCGCACATTAACACCATCTTACACCCACTAGGGACAATTTTTACATTTATCCCAAGCCAATTGACCAACAAACCTACACGACTTTGGCGTGCGGGAGGAAACCGAAGATCTCGGAGAACAAACCCTACGCAGGTCACAGGGAGAACGTGCAAACTCCGTGCAGACAGCACCCGTAGTTGGGATCGAACCCGGGCCCCTGGCGCTGTGAGGCATCAGCTCTACCACTGCGCCACCATGACCACCCTTAAGCCTAGGCCTCTGGTTCTCGATTTTCCCCCCTACTCTGGGTAAAAGACCCTTGCATTCATTTCTGTCTGCTCCTCTCATGACCTCTGTAGGATCACCCCTCAACCTTCAACGCTCCAAGGAATAGAGGCAAGAACAGGGTGCAGAGATGGAGAGCAGAGGTCAAACGGTTCTAAGTTGGAAAGGGCATGAGGGAGAAGGCAGGATAATGGGGATGCGAGGAGAAAATAGATCAGCCACGATCGAGTGGCAGAAGAGACTCGATGGGCGGCATCTCGCAAACCGAAACCGAGAACTGGGATCTTATTGAAACACATAAGATTATTTGAGGATTTGAGTATAGGAGCAGGGAGGTTCTACTGCAGTTGTATAGGGTCTTGGTGAGACCACACCTGGAGTATTGCGTACAGTTTTGGTCTCCAAATCTGAGGAAAGACATTCTTGCCATAGAGGGAGTACAGAGAAGATTCACCAGACTGATTACTGGGATGTGAGGACCTTCATATGAGGAAAGACTGGATAGACTTGGCTTGTACTCGCTGGAATTTAGAAGATTGAGGGGGGATCTTGTTGAAACGTACAAAATTCTTAAGGGGTTGGACAAGCTAGATGCTGGAAGATTGTTCCCGGTGTTGGGGGAGTCCAGAACAAGGGGTCACAGTCTAAGGATAAGGAGGAAGTCTTTTAGGACCGAGATGAGAAGATCTTTTTTCACACAGAGATCTCCGAATCCGTGCCAACCAGCGATCCCCGCTCACTAACACTATCCTGCCCACGCTTGGAACAATAGACAATAGACAATAGGTGCAGGAGTAGGCCATTCGGCCCTTCGAGCCAGCACCGCCATGGAATGTGATCATGGCTGATCATCCACAATCAGTACCCCGTTCCTGCCTTCTCCCCATATCCCCTGACTCCGCTATCTTTAAGAGCCCTATCTAGCTCTCTCTTGAAAGCATCCAGAGAACCGGCCTCCACCGCCCTCTGAGGCAGAGAATTCCACAGATTCGCCACTCTCTGTGAGAAAAAGTGTTTCCTCGTCTCCGTTCTAAATGGCTTACTCCTTATTCTTAAACTGTGGCCCCGGTTCTGGATTTAACAATTTTACCAAAGCCAGTTAGCCGACAAAGTGGAATGTGGGAGGAAACTGGAAAAAACCCACACAGGTCACGGGGAGAACGTACAAACTCCGTACAGACAGCACCCGTGGTCGGGATTGAACCTGGGTCTCCGGCACTGTGAGGCAGCAACTCTGCCGCTGCGCCAACATGCGGGGTACTTCCATGGAGGTTCTTGGTCAACAGGGGCAAGTTGGACTGAAGGGCCTGTCACCCATACTGTGTGATTCGATGACGTTGCCATTTACGTTCTCCAGAACATTCTATCCGAGGGCGTGCGGAGACGGAGACCCTCGTAAAGTTTAAGATCTATCTGGGCGATTCTTTGAACCGTAGGAGGCCGAGCGTTGGCAAATTGGCCTTGAATTGGTTACTTGAAGGCCAGCATGGACAGGATGGGCCGAAGGGCCCCTCACCATGCCGCGACTCGGGAATGGGCACAATTTGCGTATGCAAATGTCCGCTGATTAGCATGCATAATGCCGCCCAACTTTCCATAATTAATGCAGCATCACTCGCTAATTGAAGACGGCAATTGTCGTTGTGTAGAAGTGTGAGCAAACAGATTATCACCAATTGCTGCCGAGCTGAAGACTCTGATCTAATATATATATTTAGAAGTATAATTCACCTGCCATCTGCTCCTCATTTGTTCCCTCCTTGCAGCAGTTGTGGAAATTGGGACTCTTGTATCACCGTGATTTCGGGAGATTTGGAACTGACTTTAAAGGGCCGGTCCCACCAGCATCCGACTCCATGCGATGAGCGCGGTCAAACTAGAAGCGAGGGCCGCACGGAGGTCAGGTGATCCCCTGTACAGGGCCGTTCCCACCAGCTTGCGCCTGCATGCGGCAAGCGCGACCAAACCGGCAGCGAGGGCCGCGCGGAGGTCGGGTGAGTGGCGCAACGCGGCGCAAAGTGAGGCGAACTTGGAGCGAAGTCTTCAAGGTAAGTTCGCCAGGACAGAGAGGGGCACAGAGGCACACACACAGAGGGCCACGGACCCACACACATAGAGGGTCACGGAGGCACCTACAGAGAGGGTCACAGAGGCACGACGCCAAGGCGGTGTGTAATGCGTCGAGGCGACTGCGAGCCGACAAGCCGTTGCCGCGCGGAATCTTTGGACATAGTCAGTTTTTC
The DNA here is from genome assembly GCA_963514005.1 of Raja brachyura. The sequence continues at coordinate 2,760,397 of OY740786.1, forward strand.
GGAGCCCCGCGCGATGTCGGGACGAACTCCGCACAAATCCGGCGATCGAAGTGGGACCGGCCCCGCGACGCCGGACGGCTCAAGCGACCACGGTAGATCGCGCTCATCGCATAGAGTAGCATGCTGGTGGGACAGGCCATTAAGTAACATTTGCTTTCCCTCTCCCTCCATACCTCCCCCTTTCCCAGTTCTCCGACCAGTCTGATTGTTTCCCCACCCCCCCCCAATTACATTTTATCTCTGTCTGCTTCGGAGTCACCTTCTCAATAGACAATAAGTGCAGGAGTAGGCCATTTGGCCCTTCGAGCCAGCACCGCCATTCAATGTGATCATGGCTGATCATCCCCAATCAGTACCCCGTTCCTGCCTTCTCCCCATATCCCTTGACTCCGCTATCTTTAAGAGCCCTATCTAGCTCTCTCTTGAAAGCATCCAGAGAACCGGCCTCCACCACCCTCTGAGGCAGAGAATTCCACAGACTCACCACTCTCTGTGAGAAAAAGTGTTTCCTCGTCTCCGTTCTAAATGGCTTACCCCTTATTCTTAAACTGTGGCCCCTGGTTCTGGACTCCCATCGGGAACATGTTTCCTGCCTCTGGCGTGTCCAAACCCTTAATAATCTTTTATGTTTCAATAAAATCCCCTCTCATCCTTCTAAACTATATATACACACAAGCCCAGCTGAAGGGATCTCGGAAGAGAGCCAGTGGGCCGAATGGCCTGTTTCCACGCTGCATCTCGAAACTAAAGCAAACACCCGGAGGAAACCCGCGCGGACACAGGGAGAACGTGCAAACTCCACACAGACAGCACCCGAGGTCTGGATCAACCCGTGTCTCTGGCGCTGTGAGGCAGTTCAGTTCTGTTTAGTTCATCGTCACGTGTACCGAGCTACAGTGAAAGGCTTTTGTTGCGTGCTAACCAGCCAGCGGAAAGACAACACATGATTACAATTGAGCCGTCCACAGTGTACAGATACATGATAAGGGAATAACGTTTAGTGCAAGGTAAAGCCAGTGAAGCACGATCAAAGATAATCCGAGGTAGACAAAAATGCTGGAGAAACTCAGCGGGTGAGGCAACATCTATGGAGCGAAGGAATAGGTGACGTTTCGGGTCGAGACCCTTCTTCAGACTGATGTGGAGGGGGGGGGGGGGGGGGTGGGGAAGAAAAAAGGAAGAGGCGGAGACAGTGGGCTGTGGGAGAGCTGGGAAGAGGAGGGGAAGGAGGGAGAAAGCAGGGACTACCTGAAATTGGAGAAGTCAATGTTCACACCGCTGGGGTGTAAACTACCCGAGCGGAATACGAGGTGCTGCCCCTCCAATTTGCGGTGGGCCTCACTCTGGCCATGGAGGAGGCCCAGGACAGAAAGGACGGATTGGGAATGGGAGGGGGAGTTGAAGTGCTGAGCCACCGGGAGATCAGGTTGGTTATTAGAAACATAGAACATAGAAAAATAGGTGCAGGAGTAGGCCATTCGGCCCTTCCAGCCTGCACCGCCATTCAATGTGATCATGGCTGATCATCCAACTCAGTATCCCGTACCTGCCTTCTCTCCATACCCTCTGATCCCCTTAGCCACAAGGGCTACATCTAACGCCCTCTTAAATATAGCCAATGAACTGGCCTCAACTACCCTCTGTGGCAGAGAATTCCAGAAACTCACCACTCTCTGTGTAAAGAATGTTTTCCTCATCTCGGTCCTAAAGGAATTCCCCCTTATCCTTAGACTCTGACCCAACATCGGGAACAATCTTCCAGCATCTAGCTTGTCCAACCCCTTAAGAATTTTGTAAGTTTCTATAAGATCCCCCGTCAATCTTCTAAATTCCAGCGAGTACAAGCCGACTCTATCCAGTCTTTCCTCATATGGAAGTCCTGACATCCCAGGAATCAGGTTGGTTATTGCAAACCGAGCGGAGGTGTTGGGTGCAGCGATCGCCAAGCCTGCGCTTGGTCTCACCCATGCGCCCATTTCCTTCGCTCCACAGATGCTGCCTCACCCGCTGAGTTTCTCCAGCGTTTTTTGGCCCCCTTCAGTTTTTCTAGCACCTGCGGTTCTTTTCTCAAAGATAGTCCGAGGGTCATTGATGAGGTCGACGGTAGTTCAGGACCGCTCTCTGGTCGTGGCAGGATGATACAGTTGCCTGATAATAGCCGGGTAGAAACTGTCCCTGAATCTGGAGCAACTCTCCCAGTTGCATCACTGAATTGTACATTTTCCAAATTGTACGCTAACGCCCCCAGCAAGTGCAAACACCTCTCACACAGGCTCGGAACCAACCAGATGTCCATGAGTTACATTGACATCTATTTGCTTCAGCCTATTTCGTCTCCGCAAACTGCCTCTCCCGACAACAGCCACGCTGGCGTGCCATGGTATGCGCCCTGCCAGCAGGTTCCGTCCAAGGCACAAACGCTGGAGTGACCTTTACACCGGTACATGAGAGGCACGGTGGCGCAGCGGGTAGAGCTGGTGCCTCACAGCGCCAGAGACAATAGGCAATAGGTACAGGAGTAGGCCATTCGGCCCTTCGAGCCCAGCACCGCCATACAATGTGATCATGGCTGATCATCCCCAATCAGTACCCCGTTCCAGCCTTCTCCCCATATCCCCCGACTCCACTATTTTTAAGAGCCCTGTGTAGCTCTCTCTTGAAGAACCGGCCTCCACCGCCCTCTGAGGCAGAGAATTCCACAGACTCACAACTCTCTGTGTGAAAAAGTGTTTCCTTATCTCCGTTCTAAATGTCTTACCCCTTATTCTTAAACTGTGGCCCCTTGTTCCTGCCTTCTCCCCATATCCCCTGACTCCACTATCTTTAAGAGCCCCATCTAGCTCTCTCTTGAAAGTATCCAGAGAACCAGCATCCACCGCCCTCTGAGGCAGAGAATTCCACAGACTCACAACTCTCTGTGTGAAAAAGTCTTTCCTCGTCTCAGTTCTAAAAGTCTTACCCCTTATTCTTAAACTGTGGCCCCTGATTCTGGACTTCCCCAACATCGGGAACATGTTTCCTGCCTCCAGTGTGTCCAAACCCTTAATAATGTTTCAATGAGATCCCCTCTCATCCTTCTAAACTCCAGAGTGTACAAGCCCAGCCGCTCCATTCTCTCAGCATATGACAGTCCCGGCATCCCGGGAATTAACCTGGTAAACCTACGCTGCACTCCCTCAAAGGGAAGAATGTCCTTCCCGGGTTCCATCCCGACTACGGGTGCTGTCTGTACGGAGTTTGTACGTTCTCCCCGTGACCTGCGTGGGTTTTCTCCGGGTGCACCGATTTCCTCCCACACTCCAAAGACGTGCGGGTTCGTAGGTTAATTGGCTTTGGGTAAAATTGCAAATTGCCCCTAGCGTGTAGGACAGTGTTAGTGTGCGGGGATCGCTGGTGGGCACGGGCTCGGTGGGCCGAAGGGCCTGTTTCCACGCTGTATCTCTAAACTAAGCTGCACTATCTCAGTGGGACCGGCAGCATCTCTGGGGAACATGGATAGGTGACGTTTCGGTTTTCGAAACCAAGCACAGACTTGCCGATCATTTTGCCAAACACTTGACACTCAGCCCGCCCTGTCCCACGCGATCTCCCAGTTGCCAAATATTTTGGACAATAGACAATAGGCGCAGGAGGAGGCCATTTGGCCCCTCGAGCCAGCACCGCCGTTCAATGTGATCACGGCTGATCATCCCCAATCAGTACCCCGTTCCTGCCTTCTCCCCATATCCCCTGACTCCGCTATCTTTAAGAGCCCTATCCAGCTCTCTCTTGAAAGTATCCAGAGAACCGGCCTCCACCGCCCTCAGAGGCAGAAAATTCCACAGACTCACCACTCCCATTCCCACACTGACCTTTCTGTCCTGGGCCTCCTCCACGGTCAGAGTGAGGCCCAGCGCAAATTGGAGGAGCAGCAGCGTCCCACATTTCGCTTGGGGCAGCTTACACCCCAGCGGTGTGAACATTGGAAACATTCCCTAATTTTAAGTAACTCCTGCACTCACGCCCCTCCCCTCCGTGTTGTCATCCCACCAGTTCCGCCGTTCATACCCTGGTGTCCCGCTTGTTATCGCACCTCCCCCAGCCAACAATGGACCATTGTGGGTTCTGCCCCTCCCCAGGTCATCAGTTGCCGGCCCAAATTTGTTCTCACCTCCAATTTATTCCCTCTCCCCCCCCCCCCCCCCTCTACTTTCAGTCTGCAGAAGGGTTCCGGCCTGAAACGTCACGGCAACCGGCGACACATGAGGAGGTCCACCTATGACACCAACAGGATTCACCGGAGTCAGCGCCCGGCGACACCCTGGCGACTACCTGCGACAGCGCCCGCGACAGGAGTAGACAAACTGCGTCACGCCCACAGTCGCGGAAAATTTTTGGACATTTCAAAATCCAGCGGCAACCAAAAAAACGTTACGACTCTTTAGGCGACAATGCACGACCATACGGGCGTCACCCCGCGACCATGTGGTGACAGCCTCGTTGCCGAAAACACTCGCCTAAGTGGGACAGGGGCTTTACTCCAAGACACCCCTCTGGACGCCCCTGAAGGCATCTGAACCCCTCTAAACTCATCAAAACCTCTCCAAGCCCCTGTAAAGACATCTAAAAACATCTTAACCCCTCTAAACCCATCTGAACCCATCTATACCCATCTAACATTTAAAAGTAAAGTGGATAGGTATATGGACGGGAAGGGAATGGAGGGGTATGGTCTGAGTGCAGGTAGATGGGACTAGGGGAAAATAAATGGTCGGCACGGGCTGGAAGGGCCGAGAGGGCCTGTTTCCGTGCTGTAATTGTTATATGGTTATATGGTTAACACTTTGTGTCCATCTTTGGTATAACCCAGTTCTTTGCTTCCATATATGGTCAGGGGGTCACTTCTGTTTTAAGAAAGTTGCCAGTAAATCTCGAAAGGGTGCAGAGAAGATTCCCCATTTGTTTGTAACCGCAAATCTGTAGTTCCTCGTTTTCTCTCACTCGCTCTCGAGGAACTAAACGGGGACCCAGAATGGAAATAGTCAATAGGCGCAGGAGTAGGCCATTCGGCCCTTCGAGCCAGCAGCGCCATTCAATGTGATCATGGCTGATCATCCCCAATCAGTACCCCGTTCCTGCCTTCTCCCCATATCCCCTGACTCCGCTATCTTTAAGAGCCCTATCTAGCTCTCTCTTGAAAGCATCCAGAGAACCTGCCTCCACTGCCCTCTGAGGCAGAGAATTCCACAGACTCACAACTCTCTGTGAGAAAAAGTGTTTCCTTGTCTCTGTTCTAAATGGCTTACCCCTTATTCTTAGACGGTGTGGCCCCTGGTTCTGGACTCCCCCAACATCGGGAACATGTTTCCTGCCTCTAGCGTGTCCAAGCCCTTAATAATCTTATATGTTTCAATAAGAATCGAGAACCATAGGTTTTAAGACGAAGGGGGAAAGATTTGAGCAGTATCTGAGGGGTAACTTTTTCCACACATCTAAAGGGAGATGGGTGTATGGAACGAGCTGCCGGAGGAGGTAGTCGAGGCTGGGACTATCCCAACATTTGGATGGACGATGTTGGATGAGTCCAGAACCAGGGGCCACAGTCTTAGATTAAAGGGGAGATCATTTAAGACGGAGGTGAGAAAAATCTTTTTCAGCCAGAGAGTTGTGAATTTGTGGAATTCCCTGCCACAGAGGGCAGTGGAGGCCAAATCACTGGATGGATTTAAGAGAGAGTTAGATAGAGCTCTAGGGGCTAGTGGAGTCAAGGGATACGGGGACAAGGCAGGCACGGGTTATTGATTGGGGACGATCAGCCATGATCACAATGAATGGCGGTGCTGGCTCGAAGGGCCGAATAGAAACATAGAAATTAGGTGCAGGAGTAGGCCATTCGGCCCTTCGAGCCAGCATTGAATGGCAGTGCAGGCTCAAAGGGCCGAATGGCCTCCTCCTGCACCTATTTTCTACGTTTCTATGGACAGGACGGGTTTGGAGGGATTTGGGCCAAACGCGGGCAGGTGGGACAGTGTGGGCAAGTTGTGCCCGTTTCCACGCTGTACCACTGTCCGGATGAACCCCAACCCCCTGACACAACCCAATCTACCCTCGTGACCAGCGGCCCTTCGCACCCGGACACTGACAAAACCAAAGATCCCACAGCTGCAGGACCTTTGGAGTAAAAGACCAGTGGCTAAAGTGAAGAGGCACAAGAGGCTGGGAATCTGAAGCAAGCAAAAAAGCCCACATCAACTTTTATAGTTTAAACAAAAGGGCACAGAGACACAGCAACAACATGCAGGGAGTTGACACAAATACCAACTCACATGACTGCTCTGTTGTCAGCTCCTCACAGCGAGAAATAGACACATCAAATCTCCATGCACTTTGCCAGTTAAATTCAGCACAACCCGAACAGTTTATGTTGGGAGGGTGGGAGGGTGGGAGAGACAAGTAAAAAATGAAGAGCAAACTCACCGTTTGTTCCCCCCCGTACCCCGCGGGTTCACTTCAAGGCTCCCAAGTCTGGGCTCCACATCCGAATGCTCTCTCTCTCTCCCTCTCCCTCTCCCTCTGTCTTTGAGGAAGTCAGAAGTGGGGGAATAGAAAGAGAGAGGGTGTGTGTGTAGACAGAGAGAGGGAATTCTCGCTTCCGAGGTGTTTGATGGTCCTGACAGGCGAATGCAAGGTTAAAGGAACGACTGTGTGTGTGTGTGTGTGTGTGTCTCTCTCTCTCTAAGCTGCCCCAGTGCTAGCAGGAGGGGGCTGTTATTGCAATAAAGAGCTTAAAGCACACACTCACTCACACTCACTCACACACACACAGAGACAGACTAACAAGGCGAACTATTGTGCTCAGAGTGAACATTAAATGAATGAACCGTTTCCACGCTCGGTGTTTTCCACCCCCGGAGAAATTAAACTGCTGCTCTCTCCGTGTTAATTACACCCTCTAGCCCTCTCTGTGTGTTAATTACACCCTCTATCTGTTCGTTACACCCTCTATCTGTCTCTCTCTGTGTTTGTTACACCCTCTATCTGTTCGTTACACCCTCTATTTCTCTCTCTCTCTCTCTCTCTCTGAGTCAATTCTCCTCCCGGTTTCGATTGTTCGCTCTCTCCTCTTCCTCTCTTCCTCTCTTCCTCTCTTCCTCTTTCTCTTTCTCTCTCTCCAGCGAGATCTGCGAGGCTGGGATTGGGGGAAGGCGGAGAGGGACCCGCCCCGACCCGACAGATTGGGAATTAAAGGAACAGCGCGCTGGTGGGGAGTGGGGGAGTGGGGGAGTGGGGAGTGGGGGAGTGGGGAGTGGGGGAGTGGGGGAGTGGGGGAGAGGGGGAGAGGGGGAGAGGGGGAGAGGGGGAGAGGGGGAGAGGGGGAGGTGGGGAGGTGGGGAGAAGGGGAGAGGTGGAGAGGGGGAGTGGGGAGAGGGGGAGAGGGGGAGAGGGGAGTGGGGAGAGGGGGAGTGGGGGAAGGGGGAGAGGGGGAGGTGGGGAGGTGGGGAGGTGGGGAGAAGGGGAGAGGTGGAGAGGGGGAGTGGGGAGAGGGGGAGAGGGGAGAGGTGGGGGAGTGGGGAGAGGGGGAGAGGGGGAGAGGGGGAGTGGGGGAGTGGGGGAGAGGGGGAGAGGGGGAGTGGGGGAGAGGGGAGAGGTGGGGGAGTGGGGAGAGGGGGAGTGGGGGAGAGGGGGAGAGGGGGAGTGGGGGAGAGGGGAGAGGGGGAGAGGGGAGAGGTGGGGGGAGTGGGGAGAGGGGGAGTGGGGGAGTGGGGGAGAGGGGGAGTGGGGGAGAGGGGGAGTGGGGGAGAGGGGGAGTGGGGGAGAGGGGGAGAGGGGGAGTGGGGGAGAGGGGGAGTGGGGGAGAGGGGGAGTGGGGGAGTGGGGGAGAGGGGGGAGTGGGGGAGAGGGGAGAGGGGGAGTGGGGGAGAGTGGGAAGGGGAGGGGGAGTGGGGAGGGGGGATGTGGGGGAGGGAGAGGGGAAGTAGGGGAGTAAGGGGAGTGGGGAGGGGGGAGTGGGATGGGGGAGTGGGAAGGGGGGAGTGGGATGGGGGAGGAGGGGGATGGGGAGGGGGAGTGGGAGTGTGGAGGGGGAGTGGGAGGGGGAGGGGGGAGTGGGAGTGTGGAGGGGGAGTGGGAGGGGGAGTAGGGGTGGGGGAGTGGGGAAGGGGGATGTGGGGAGGGGGGAGTGGGGAGGGGAGAGGGGGAGTGGGGAGGGGGAGGGGGAGTGGGGGATTGGGGAGGGGGAGGGGGGATTGGGGAGGGTGGGGAGTTGGGAGTGGGGAGTGGGGAGGGGGGAGTGGGTGGGCTGGGCAAGGCACAAGGGGACAAATTCACTACATGCGGCTGCATGGACGGACACACACGGTGCGCCTGTGCACACGTGTGTTGTGCATTAGTCATGTATTTGTTTTGCGAGTGTGTCATGTCTGTACATGTATGTCTGTGTATGTGTCTGTGTGTCAGAGTCACAGAGTGATACAGTGTGTGGAAACAGGCCAACTCGCCCACAATGTCCCAGCTACACTAGTCCCACCTGCCCGCGCTTGGTCCATATCCCTCCACACCTGTCCCGTCCATGTACCTGTCTAACTGTTTCTCAAACGTTGGGATAGTCCCAGCCTCAACTACCTCCTCCGGCAGCTCCTTCCACACACCCGCCACCCTTCTAAGAGTTCTCGTAGTGTGTTGCTTTGTGAGTTTGTCTTTTGAGTGAGTCATCATCCGTGCCTGCGTGTGTTTGTGTGTTCTACTAGTGTATTTGTTTTGTGAGTGAGTGCTTATTGCGTACTTGTGACATAGAAACATAGACAATAGGTGCAGGAGGAGGCCATTCGGCCCTTCGAGCCAGCACCGTCACTCATTGTGATCATGGCTGATCATCCCCAATCAATAACCCGTGCCTGCCTTCTCCCCACATCCGTTGACTCCACCAGGCCCTAGAGCTCTATCTAACTCTCTCTTAAATCCACCCAGTGATTTGGCCTCCACTGCCCTCTGTGGCAGGGAATTCCACAAATTCACAACTCTCTGGGTGAAAAAGTTTTTTTCTCACCTCAGTCTTAAATGACCTCCCCTTTATTCGAAGACTGTGCGGCCCCTGGTTCTGGACTGGCCCAACATTGGGAACATTGACTGTGTGTGCGTGTGTATTCGTGTCACTTGTGTATGTATTTGTGAATGTTAGTGTGAATTAATGTGTGTTATGTGAGTGTGCGTTTCGTGAGTGTGTACCTGTGTCTGTGTGTGCATTTGTGAGTTACGCCCCTGTCCCACTTAGCAGATTTTTTTAAACGGCTACAGGCGACTAGGCTGTCTCCGTGGTGTCGCCTGTATTTGTCGTGCGTGGTCTCCTCAGTCGCCCAAAGAATTGCAGCGTCTTTCTGGTCGCCGCAGGATTTTGAAATGATCACAACGTTTCCCCGACAGTCAGCGCCAGTGGGTTTGGCGCCAATGAGCGTAGCTTGACTTCTCCTGACGTAGGTGCTGTCGCCAGGTGCTGACTTTGGTGAATTCCATTGGCGAATACCTACGTTAACCGGTGACGGGTACCGGCGACTGAATCGTTTTACCTTGTCGCGGGTGGACGTGGGTTGTCGCGGGTTGGACGTGGGTTGTCGCGGGTGTGGTCATGGGTGGACGTCCTAATGGGTCGCTGGTTGTCGGTAGCTTGACGTCGACTAGGTGGTAGGTTGTCGTAGACATTGTCGTGGGGGGGGGGGGGGGGTTCACCGACCTGCTATGACTATGACGGTCGCTGGCAGTCACCCAAAAAATCGCCTCAGTGGGATAGGCCCATTATGGCTGCATTTGTGTCAGTTTGTGTATTTCCGTATGTTAAGCCTGTATTTCTGTATGTTAATGTGCATTGGTGTGTGCACTCGTGCATTTGTGAGTGTTTTGCGATTATCTGCGTCAATGTTTGTATTTGTGTATGTTAGTGTGAGCTGGTGTGCGTTTTGTGAGTGTGTGTTTCATGAGTGTGTACTTGTGTCTGTGTGTGCATTTGTGTTTGATGACTGTATTTGTGTCAATGCATGTGTTTGTGTACGTTAGTGTGCGTGTGTGTACGTGCGTCCCTGTGCGTTTGTGCATTGTATGAGTGTATTTGTGTTTGTAAGTGTAGTGTAAGTGTAGTATCTGTGCGTGCATTTGTGTGTGTGTATTTATTTCAATGCATGTATTTGTGTACGTTAGTGTGCATTTGTGAGTGTGTGCATTTGTGTGTGTGTGTATTTGTGTGTGTGTGTTTGTGAGTGTGCATTTGTAAGTGTGTATTTGTGAGTGTGCATTTGTGAGTGTGTATTTGTGTGTGTTTTGTGCTTGTGTGCATTTGTGTGTGTGTGTTTATGAGTGTATATTTGTGTGTGTGTGTGTGTTTGTTAGTGTGCATGTGTTTTGTGAGTGTGCATGTGTGAGTGTGTATTTACGTGTGTGTGTGTTTTGTGAGTGTGTATTTGTGTGTGTGTGTTTTGTGCATGTGTGTGTATTTGAGTGTGTGCTTATGAGTGTGTGTGTGTGTGTCTGTGAGTGTGTATTTCTGTGCATGTGTGTGAGCATGTGTGTGCGTGAGTGTGTGTCTGATGGGCAGATGGTTGGAACAACAGGGCCACCTCTTTAAGCAGGCGTGAGGCTAAAGGATTGCTGGGTTGCAAATGGTGAGGCTGGAAGAGGAATGTGGGGGTGGGGAGGAAAAGGTGTGAGCCCAGGCGGGCCACGGGGGAGGGGAGGGGAGGGGAGGGGGCATTGGTGGAAGCTACCTAGAGCTGGAGAATTCAATCTCCGTACCTTTAGGTTGTGAGCTATCCAACTGGAAGATGAGTGCAGAATACAGCTCTCAGCATCGTAGCGCATCAGTTCCAGAGACAAAATCCTCCGTCTGCAACGGGGTAGAGGTGAAACGGGTGGTCCTCCAACTTCGAGACGCAGGGTCATAGAGTGATACAGAGTGTAAACAGGTCCCTCGGCCCAACTTGCCCACGCTGACCAACATGTCCCATCGACACCGGTCGTCTGCATTTGGCCCATTTCCTTCCAAATCTATCTAAAGTCCTAACACCCCCCCCCCCCCTTATAAGGCAGCGACTCCTGTAGATCCCTTCGATGGTGTGGAGGTCAGTCCCGTGATAGACCGGGCAGTGTCCACTACTTGTTGTGGTCTTCTTGGTTCCTGGGCGTTCGAGTGGCCGGAACAAGGCCGTGATTTGACCGGTCAACATGCTCTCTACTGGGCACCTGGAGACAGTCAAGAGAGTAGTGACTCGAAGGGCCTGTCCCACTTGCATGCGATTGCGTGCGTTTGGCGCGACCAAACGGAAGCGAAGTTCACGTTAAGTTTGCGCGCGACGTCATTTGCATCATACTGACCAATCAGCCGGGCAGGAGACGGGCCGACTGGATTTGGGCATCGGGCGGTGACATCATCGCGCAACGCCACGCCGGGCGGTGACATCATCACGTAACGCCACGCCGGGCGGTGACATCATCACGGAACGCCACGCCGGGCGGTGACATAATCACACAACGCCACGCCGGGAGGTGATGTCATCGTGCAACGCCTCGGCGGGCGGTGACATCATCACGCAACGCCACGCGCTAGGCGTACGCCGTCAAGCCGCTGTGTACGTCCGCAATGCGCCTGCGTGCGGACAGGCGCGCGAAGATTTAGGACACGGTCAGATTTTCGGATCTCCGCGCGATGTTGGGACCGGCCCCCGCGCGGACATACGGTGCCCGTACGCCTCACGCGACCACGTTTGGTCGCGGCAAACGCATGCAAGTGGGACAGGCCCTTGACCTACTGAATATTAAGTTGGTCCGAAGGGCCTGTTTCACGCTCTGTGACTCTCTAAACCACTTAGAAGTTATCGAACCCACCAAGAACTGTTTGCCAAACACTTTAACTCTCATTTTCGTAACCAGTTTTACCGTCAACCAGTTTGTTGTTGTCTCCTTTTCCGAGCCGAACTTTTACTTTTTCCGTTCCCTTGTTGACCTTAGACAAAAGTGCTGGAGAAACTCAGCGGGTGCAGCAGCATCTATGGAGCGTGGCCTATTTCCTTCGCTCCAAAGATGCTGCTGCACCCGCTGAGTTTCCGCAGCAAGTTTGTCCACCTTCGATTTTCCAGCTGTAGTTCCTTCTTGAAATCCTCGTTGACCTTTCTGTCCTGGGCTTCCCAAATTGGAGAAACGGCACCTCATATTTCGCTCGGGCAGTTTATAACCCAGAGGCACGAACATTTATCTCTCTAATTTCAAGTAACTCCTGCATTCCTTTCCCCCCCCCCCCCCATCTCGCCCCCCCCCCCCAAGTGTTCCTACCAGTTCCACTTTTCCAGTGTTCCTACCAATCCCTCTCATTAACACATCATCCCCAGCCAACAATGGACCATTGTGGGCTCCACCCTCCCTGTTTTAGACTTTAGAGATTACAGGGTGGGAACAGGCCATTCGGCCCGCTGAGGCAGCACCGGCCAGCGATGAACCGATACATTTGCTCTATCCCATTCACCGTTGACAATTGTGCCAAAGCCTACAAACACACACGTCTTTGGAGTGTGGGAAGAAACCAGAGCACCAGGAGGAAACCCACGCAGGTCACGCCGGGGAGAACGTGCAAACTCTGTACAGACAGCGCCCGTGGTCAGGATAGAACCGGGGTCTCTGGCGCTGTGAGGCAGCAACTCTACCGCTGCGCCACCGTGCCTTGTACTGGCCAACCATGTCTCTCAGTCTCAAGAAGGGTCCCGACCCGAAACGTCACCCATTCCTTGCCTCCACAGATGCTGCCTGACCCGCTGAGTTACTCCAGCACTCTGTGAAACGTCACCCATTCCTTGCCTCCACAGATGCTGCCTGACCCGCTGAGTTACTCCAGCACTCTGTGAAACGTCACCTATCCATGTTCTCCACAGATGCTGCCTGACCCGCCGAGTTACTCCAGCACTCTGTGAAACGTCACCTATCCATGTCCTCCACAGATGCTGCCTGACCCGCTGAGTTACTCCAGCACTCTGTGAAACGTCACCTATCCATGTTCCTCCACAGATGCTGCCTGACCCGCCGAGTTACTCCAGCACTTTGCGTCCACCAATATTTCAATGCCGCATTGAACAAAGCAGATGAATTTCTTTACAAATAGAGAGGAAGTAATTTAATACTCTTTGCCTTGAGCTTGCAGCTCAGCCGACCAGAATATGTGTTTTAATTGTCTGTGTCTGTACAATGTCCAACTGCTTTGCTGAATGCAAAGGAAATTGTGCAAGTAATTAATTGCGATAACATTTTGCAAAGTATTTATCTGGCCACAAAGCTCTTTGGGACATTGAATGACATTAAATAAATCAAGATGCGGTGACGTTTGGCCAAATATTTTATGCTTCGAGTCCTGGGAGAGAAAGCCAGCCAACGCTGCCACCTTGTGGGGACCTGACACGACTACGAGGAACTCCATGAGTTGTTCAAACATTGCAACAAGGAGTCACGAGCGTGTATCATAGAAACATAGACAATAGGTGCAGGAGTAGGCCATTCGGCCCTTCGAGCCTGCACCGCCATTCAATATGATCATGGCTAATCATCCAACTCAGTATCCCGTTCCTGCCTTCTCTCCATACCCCCTGATCCCCTTAGCCACAAGGGTCACATCCAACTCCCTCTTAAATATAGCCAATGAACTGGCCTCAACTACCTTCTGTGGCAGAGAGTTCCAGAGATTCACCACTCTCTGTGTGAAAAATGATCTTCTCATCTCGGTCCTAAAAGACTTCCCCCTTATCCTTAAACTGTGACCCCTTGTTCTGGATCTCCCCAACATCGAGAACAATCTTCCTGCATCTAGCCTGTCCAACCCCTTTTGTAAGCCTCCATAGGATCCACCCTCAATCTCCTAAATTCCAGCGAGTACAAGCCGAGTCTATCCAGTCTTTCTTCATATGGAAGTCCTGCCATCCCAGGAATCAGTCTGGTGAACCTTCTCTGTACTCCCTCTATGGCAAGAATGTATTTCCTCAGATTAGGAAACTAAAACTGTACACAATACTCCAGGTGGGGTCTCACCAAGACCCTGTACAACTGCAGTAGAACCTCCCTGCTCTTGTACTCAAATCCTTTTGCTATGAATGCCAACATACCATTCGCTTTCTTCACTGCCTGCTGCACCTGCATGCCTACTTTCAATGACTGGTGTACCATGACACCCAGGTCTCCTTGCATCTCCCCTTTCCTAATCAGCCACCGTTCAGATAATAGTCTGCCCTCCTGTTTTTGCCGCCAAAGTGGATAACCTCACATTTATCCACATTATACTGCATCTGCCAAACATTTGCCCACTCACCCAGCCTATCCAAGTCACCTTGCAGTCTCCAAGCATCCTCCTCACAGCTAACACTGCCCCCCAGCTTGGTGTCATACGCAAACTTGGAGATGTTGCATTCAATTCCCTCATCCAAATCATTAATATATATTGTAAATAGCTGGAGTCCCAGCACTGAGCCTTGCGGTACCCCACTAGTCACTGCCTGCCATTCTGAAAATGCCTGCAATTATGGACCTGTCTTTATGGTCGGGGGGCGGGGGGGGGGGGGGGGGTCCAGTCGTGGTTTTTCACCGACCTGCCACGATCGTGACACTCGCCAGCAGTCACCTATGTGGGACAGGCCCTTTACTTTCTTACTTGCGGCAACTTAACAGCCCCGCGAACACACTACGCGCAGATAATAAATAATTAATAGGAAATACATGCAATCATTTTGAATTATTGGGGTGGCGCATTGGGTAGAGGTCATAAGTGATAGCAGCAGAATTAGGCCATTTGGCCCATCAAGCCCACTCCGCCATTCAATCGTGGCTGATCTATCTCTCCCTCCCAACTCCATTCTCCTGCCTTCCCCCCCATAACCCCCTGACACCCGTACTAATCAAGAATCTATCTATCTCTGCCTTAAATATATCCACTGACTTGGCCTCCACAGCCTTCAGTGTCAAATAATTCCACAGATTCACCACCCTCTGACTGAAGAAATTCCTCCTCATCTACACTAGTCCTTCCTGCCGACGTTTGGCCCATAGCCCTCCAAACCTATCCTATCCATGTCCCTGTCTGGGGAGAGGGGAGAAGAGGGAGTGACCGGGGGTGCGTCTCGTCCTTGATCTGAAACGTCACCCATTCCTTCTCTCCCCGGAGATGCTGCCTGTCCCGCTGAGTTACTCCAGCATCTTGTGTCTGCCTTTGTCCTTGATGATGCTGCTGGCCTTGCAAGGTAGAGTGAGTCAGAGATGGAGTCAATGGAAGGGAGGGTGGTTTGTGTGATGGTCTGGGCTGCGTCCACAATTCTTTGCAGTTCCTTGCTGTCCTGGCATGGACCTGTTCCCAAACCAGGCTGTGATGCATCCCGATGGGATGCTTTCCACATCTGCAGAGGTTATTTGACAGTCTCTTCCCAGCTGTTATCAGGCAACTGAATCATCCCACCACAACCAGAGAGCGGTGCAGAACTACTATCTACCTCTTTGGTGACCCTCGAAGATTCCTTGATCGGACTTTGCTGGCTTTACCTAGCACTTAACATTATTCCCTTGTACTGAAAATGTACTATGACAATAGGCAATAGACAATAGTTGCAGGAGTAGGCCATTCGGCCCTTCGAGCCAGCACCGCCATTCAATGTGATCATGGCTGATCATCCCCAATCAGTACCCCGTTCCTGCCTTCTGTAGTACATTGTAAAAACCTTTCTGTCCTGGGCCTCCTCCATGGCCAGAGTGAGTCCCACCGCAAATTGGAGGAGCAGCACCTCATATTTTGCTTGGGTAGTTTACACCCCAGCGGCATGAACATTGACTTCTCCAATTTCAGGTAGTCCCTGCTTTCTCCCTCCTTCCCCTCCCCTTCCCAGCTCCCCCACAGCCCACTGTCTCCGCCTCTTCCTCTCTTCTTCCGCCCCCCCCCACCCACATCAGTCTGAAGAAGGGTCTCGACCCGAAACGTCACCTATTCCTTCGCTCCATAGATGCTGCCTCACCCGCTGAGTTTCTCCAGCATTTTTGTCTACCTGTAAATACACTGGATGTCTCGGTTATAATCATGTCTTGTCTTTCGCCGACTGGATAGCACAGAACAAAAGGTAGTCACAATACCTCAGTACACGTGACAATAAACAAAACTGAACTGAAACTTTGTGTCAACAGACAATAGGTGCAGGAGTAGGCCATTCGGCCCTTCGAGCCAGCACCGCCATTCAATGTGGTCATGACTGATCATCCCCAATCAGTACCCCGTTCCTGCCTTCTCCCCATATCCCCTGACTCCGCTATCTTTAAGAGCCCTATCTAGCTCTCTCTTGAAAGCATCCAGAGAACCGGCCTCCAATGCCCTCTGAGGCAGAGAATTCCACAGACTCACAACTCTCTGTGAGAAAAGGTGTTTCCTCGTCTCCGTTCTAAATGGCTTCCCCCTTATTCTTAAACTGTGGCCCCTGGTTCTGGACTCCCCCAACATCGGGAACATGTTTCCTGCCTCTAGCGTGTCCAAACCCTTAATAATCTTATATGTTTCAATGAGATCCCCTCTCATCCTTCTAGTTCCTCTCATCCTTGTAGTTGAAGAAGACCATGACTTTGTGGGTCCGGAGGTGACTGGTGAGACCAATCCGGGTCTGTTTCCTGCGTCTAGCGTGCCCAAACCCTTAATAATCTTAATAGCCTGAAGAAGGGTCTCGACCCGAAACGGCGCCTATCTCCTTCGCTCCTTAGATGCTGCTGCACCCGCTGAGTTTCTCCAGCCTTTTGTGTAATCTCACATGTTTCAAACTGGATGTCTCGGCTATAATCGTGTATTGTCGTTCCCCAGACTGGTTGGCACGCAACAAAAGCTTGTCAAACTGTACCTCGGTACACGTGACAATGAACTCAACTCAACTGGAACTTTGTGTCCTTTTTGTGAGTCAGCCAGCATCTGCAGTTATCTTGTCTCTACAAATATACATGACCTTGTTGTTAATTGTCAGGGTTGCAACTCATCTGCTCACACACCCCCCCTCCCCCCCCCCACTGAATCGCTCGTCCCCCTATAATTTGTGCAGAAGCTGCAACAACTCATGGCGTTTGTTCATGATTCAAATGGATAAATAGCCTGCTGATTGATGACATGAATAGAGGTGTGATTGTAAGCAGTTTCAACACATGCTTAAAATTACAGAGAGGTATTAATAGACACCAAATGGTAAATAGCAGATTTCAGTGCAAGGGGATATGATTTTTGCTCAGTTTAGTCAATCGATCAATCAAGCAGCTCGCAACAAAAGCTTTTCGCTGTACCTCAGTGCACGTGACAAAAAACTGAACTGAGGATTGGACTGTTTTCTCAGGATCATGGGGGGTTGAGGGGAGACCTGATAGAAGTTTCTAAAATTCTGAGAGGCCTGGAAAGTCCGAACCAGGGTGGAAATGTCATAAGGTCATATTTGATAGGAGCAGAGTTAGGCCATTCGGCCCATCATCCACCATTCAATAATGGGCTGTTCCATCTCTCCCTCCTAACCCCATCCTCCTGCCTTCTCCCCGTAACCATATACCATATAACAATTACAGCACGGAAACAGGCCTTCTCGGCCTTCCAGTCCGTGCCGACCATTTATTTTCCCCTAGTCCCATCTACCTGCACTCAGACCATACCCCTCCATTCCCTTCCCGTCCATATACCTATCCACTTTACTTTTAAATGTTAAAATCGATCCTGCCTCCACCACTTCTGCTGGAAGATCATTCCACACAGCCACCACTCTCTGAGTAAAGAAGTTCCCCCTCATGTTACCCCTAAACTTCTGTCCCTTAATTCTCATGTCATGCCCTCTTGTTTGAATCTTCCCTACCCTCAATGGGAAAAGCTTATCCACGTCAACTCTGTCTATCCCTTTCATCATTTTAAAGACCTCAATCAAGTCCCCCCTTAACCTTCTGCGCTCCAAAGAATAAAGACCCAACTTGTTCAACCTTTCTCTGTAACTTAGTTGCTGGAACCCAGGCAACATTCTAGTAAATCTCCTCTGTACTCTCTCTATTTTCTAACCCCTGACACCCGTACTAATCAAGAATCTATCTATCTTTGCCTTAAAAATATCCACTGACTTGGCCTCCACAGCCGTCTGTGGCAAAGAATTCCACAGATTCACCACCCTCTGACTGAAGAAATTCCTCCTCATCTCCTTCCCAAAGGAGCATCCTTTAATTCTGAGGCTGTGCCCTCTAATCCTGGACTCTCCCACCAGTGGAAGCATCCTCTCTGCATCCACTCTATCCGAGCCTTTCACTATTCGGCACGTTATGGACAATAGACAATAGACAATAGGTGCAGGAGTAGGCCATTTGGCCCTTCGAGCCAGCACCGCCATTCAATGTGATCATGGCTGATCATCCCCAATCAGTACCCCGTTCCTGCCTTCTCCCCATGTCGTAGAAACATAGAAAATAGGTGCAGGAGGAGGCCATTCGGCCCTTCGAGCCAGCACCGCCATTCAATGTGATCATGGCTGATGGTCCGCTATCAATAACCCGTGCCTGCCTTCTCCCCATGTCCCCTGGCTCCACTATTTTTAAGAGCCCTATCTAGCTCTCTCTCGAAAACATCCAGAGAACCGGCCTCCACCGCCCTCCGAGGCAGAGAATTCCACAGACACACAACGCTCTGTGTGAAAAAGTGTTTCCTCGTCTCCGTCCCAAATGTTTCAATGAGGTTCCCCCCTCATTCTCCTAGAGTCCGGCGAGTACAGGCCCAGTGCCGACAAACGCTCGTCTTAGGCTCTTCCGTGGAGAATGAGCTCCCTGGAATGACCAAGTCAAGGCACTGAATGAAAAGCAATGTGGCTGCTCTCCACAATGCCCTGACATCAGCAATGCTGTCATGATCTCAGAATAGAAATTGCTGCTAAAAATATGAATCATGTACCAAAAAAAAAAATCACCGTTTGGCAAAAAACATTTCTGTGGAAATTCCCAAGTGGGAATGATTGAGTTGGAAGAGGCGAGAGGAAGGCGTGATATTTCCGGGTTAGAGGGCTAGGGATAGTTTAGTTTAGTATAGTACAGTATAGTGTAGTTTAGTTTAGTTCAGTTTAGTATAATATAGTATAGTATAGTTTCGTTTAAATTTGTTGAATTTAGCTCAGTTCAGTTCAATAGATAATAGGTGCAGGAGGAGGCCATTCGGCCCTTCGAGCCAGCACCGCCATTTAATGTGATCATGGCTGATCATCCCCAATCAGTATCCCGATCCTGCCTTCTCCCCATATCCCCTGACTCTGCCACAGGCACGGAAATCGCTATCGAGTAAGTAAGTAAGTTTATTGGCCAAGTATTCACATACAAGGAATTTGCCTTGGTGCTCCACCCACAAGTAACAACATGACATACAGTGACAGTTACGAATGACTCAGTAAACACTAAACATTAATAATAATAAAACATTAATGATAAAACACCATTGATCAAGCACGTGAACCAACAAAATACCAGATCAAAGGGAGGCTACAGATTTCTGGCTGTTGAGTAGAGCAACTACTCGTGGATAAAAACTGTTTTTATGTCCGGCGGTGGCAGCTTTGACAGTCCGGAGTCGCCTTCCAGAGGGAAGTGATTCAAAGAGTTTGTGGCCAGGGTGAGAGGGGTCAGAGATGATCTTGCCCGCTCGCTTCCTGGCCCTTGCAGTGTACAGTTCATCAACGGAGGGAAGGTTGCAGCCAATAACCTTCTCTGCTGATCGGACGATTCGCTGCAGCCTCCGGATGTCGTGCTTGGTGGCTGAGCCAAACCAGACCACGATGGAGAAGGTGAGAAGGTGAGGGGGGACAAAATTTCTTGGCGGCCGCGGTTCCCTCTGCTCATCAGGCGCCGACTCAACGCTGTACGGAATCACCACCGAGTCAAGCGGCGTGCTGGGCTGGAGGAGAGAGCGAGATGCATTAGTGCGAGGCTTCGGCCGTGGGCTTGAATCGGCCCGTTCACGGGGTCTTTCATCGCCCGGCGGGAGCTTCAACATCGGGTGCCTCAATCGCCTCGATGCAGCAGTTTGATTTTAAGTCGCGATGGGCGATGAAAGGCCCCACGAACGGGCCAATGCAGCGTCTGATAAAGTCCGGATTACAAAACATGGGGGGGGGGGGAATGGTCCCCCACCTCGCAAAGCATGGGGGAGGAGACGTGTACCCCCCTGTGCCCCCCCCCCCCCCAGGATTTCCGCCCCAATCTAACTCTCCCTAGAAAGCATCCAGAGAATTGGCCTCCACTGCCTTCTGAGGCAGAGAATTCCACAGATTCACAACCCCCTGGGTGAAAAGGTTTTTCTTCATCTCCGTTCAGGTTAGCTTATTGTCACCTGTACTGAGGTACAGTGAAAAGCATTTTTGTAGCGTGCTAACCTGTCAGCGGAAAGACTATACACGATTACCATCAAGCCGTCCACAGGAAGATACAGAGTGCAGGATATAGTTCTCAGCATTGTAGCGCATCAGTTGCAGAGACAAAGTCCAATGTCCGCAATGGGATAGAGGTGAATCGGACAGCACCCAGCTTGTGGATGAACCGTTCAGAAGCCTGATGACAGTCGGGAAGAAGCTTAGAGTAGAAACAAGGAATTGCAGATGCTGGTTTACAAAAAAAGCACAAAATGCTGGAGTAACTCAGCGGGTCAGGCAGCATCTCTGGAGAACATGGAGAGGTGACGTTGGGGGTTGAGGCCCTTCTTCAGACTGATTGTGCGGTAGGTGGGTGGGGTGTAATGCAGGAGGGGGGAGGGGCAGGACAATGCCTGGAAGGTAATAGGTTGAGGGTTACACAAAAAGCTGGAGAAACTCAGCGGGTGCAGCAGCATCTAAGGAGCGAAGGAGATAGGCGACGTTTCGGGTCGAGACCCTTCTTTAGACTTCAACATTACCTTCAACAGGTAATAGGTTGATATAGGTGAGCAAGATACCAGACAACAGAATATAGTTCTCGGGATTTTAGTTGACATATACATTGTGAAAACAGGCCCTTCGGCCCACCAGGTCCATGCTGACCGGTGATCAACCCTACACTAACTCTATCCTACAAACTAGGGACACTTTACAGAAGCTATTTAACATCCAAAGCTGCAAATGTGGGGGGAAACCGGAGCAGCTGGAGAAAACCCACACAGTCAACGGTAGAACGCGCAAACTCCACACAGACAGCACCCGCCGTCAGGATCAATCCCGGGTGTACTGGTGCAGTGAGGCAGTGACTCTACCGCTGTGAGACCGTGGATATGGGGAGAAGGCAGGAACGGGGTACTGATTGGAGATGATCAGCCATGATCACATTGAATGGCGGTGCTGGCTCGAAGGGGCCGAATGGCCTACTCCTGCACCTATTGTCTATTGGAAACATCCTCCCCACATGCACTCGATCCAGGCCTTGTAGAAACATAGAAATTAGGTACAGGAGTACGCCATTCGGCCCTTCGAGCCTGCACCGCCATTCAATATGATCATGGCTGATCATCCAACTCAGTATCCTGTACCTGCCTTCTCTCCATACCCTCTGATCCCCTTAGCCACAAGGGCCACATCTAACTCCCTCTTAAATATAGCCAATGAACTGGCCTCAACTACCCTCTGTGGCAGAGAGTTCTAGAGACCCACCACTCTCTGTGTGAAAAAAGTCCTTCTCATCTTGGTCCTAAAGAATTTCCCCCTTATCCTTAAGCCATGACCCCTTGTCCTGGACCTCCCCAACATCGGGAACAATCTTCCTGCATCTAGCCTGTCCAACCCCTTAAGAATTTTGTAAGTTTCTATAAGATCCCCTCTCAATCTCCTAAAATCTAGAGAGTATAAACCGAGTCTATGCAGTCTTTGTTCATAAGACAGTCCTGCCATCCCAGGAACCAGTCTGGTGAACCTTCTCTGCACTCCCTCTATGGCAATAATGTCCTTCCTCAGATTTGGAGACCAGAACTGTATGCAATACTCCAGGTGTGGTCTCACCAAGACCCAATACAATTGAAGTAGAACCTCCCTGCTCCTATACTCAAATCCTTTTGCTATGAATGCTAACATACCATTCGCTTTCTTCACTGCCTGCTGCACCTGCATGCCTACTTTCAATGACTGGTGTACCATGACATGGGTCGAGGTGAATCGGGCCGTACCCTAGCTTCTGGAAGGGCCATTCAGAAGCCTGATAACAGTAGGGAAGAAGCTGTTCCTGAGTCTGGTGGTGCGCGCTTTCAAGCTTCTGTGCCCTCTGCTGGACGGGAGCGGGGGAGGTGAAGGAATGTCCGGGGTGGGACAAGCAAATGGAATGCCAGGAGGGAGGTGGTGCGTTTAAAAAGGCTGGTCCTTGTCTCTGAAACCCGAGAACACAAGCGAGTGTTTTTGTGCGGACTGACGTCGTCTCAGGGTTGGTCACCGTCAAAGACCCTACAGCGAGCAAGATCGACCACTCGACGAAAAAGACGTAGTACGGTCATGGGCAGATTCGTGGGTAATTTTCGGCCCCATTTGCGTAACCGGCTTCCGTCTCCGCACCAAAGATCCCGTAGCGGAGCAAAGATACGAGCGCGGAGACGGAAGCCGGTTACGGGAACATCCTCGTAAAAATAAAAGTTATTTGGGAGAAATCTTCTCCTCATTCTCAGAATTATAATTTATTAACACAAACCGTTCCCCCGCAACGTTGATTACACTGCGAGTTGGGTTACTGAAATGGAAAAAAAGGCCCACGTTCCACTCCGTTGCGTACTACACGTCAGCCCATTGCATTTAGCAGGAGTGGTCTATCTTGCTTCGTTATAGGATCTTTGGTCTCCATGTTATAGGAAAAATGTTGTCAAGCTGGGGGGGGTGGGTGCAGAGAGGATTTACGGGGACGTTGCCGGGGCTCGAGGGGGAGGTTGATCGAAAGGGGGAGGTTGGGGCAGGCTGCGAAGATGAGGGGCGATTTGATAGAGGTGTACAAGATCACGAGAGGAATAGGTAAGGTGCCTTTTTGCCCAGAGAGGCGAAATGGAGAACCAGAGGACATGTTGTTCGTCCTCTGTAGTTGAAGAAGATCATGACGTCAGTGCTTTTGTTTGACAATAGACAATAGGTGCAGGAGGAGGCCATTCGGCCCTTCAGGCCAGCACCGCCATTCAATGTGATCATGGCTGATCATCCCCAATCAGTACCCCATTCCTGCCTTCTCCCCATATCCCCTGACTCCGCTATCTTTAAGAGCCCTATCCAGCTCTCTCTTGACAGCATCCAGAGAACCGGCCTCCACCGCCCCCTGAGGCAGAGAATTCCACAGACTCACCACTCCCTGTGTGAAAAAGTGTTTCCTCATCTCCGTTCTAAATGGCTTACCCATTATTCTTAAACTGTGGCCCCTGGTTCTGGACTCCCCCAACATCGGGAACATGTTTCCTGCCTCTAGCGTGTCCAAACCCTTAATAATCTTATATGATTCAATAAGATCCCCTCTCATCCTTCTAAACTCCAGAGTGTACAAGCCCAGCCGCTGCATTCTCTCAGCATTTGACAATCCGGCCATCCCGGGAATTAACCTTGTAAACCTACGCTGCAGGTGAGGTCTCACTACTCCAGGTGTGGTCTCACTAGGGCTCTGTACAACTGCAGAAGGACCTCTTTGCTCCTATACTCCTCTTGTTGTGAAGGCCAACATGCCATTCGCTTTCTTCACTGCCTGATGTACCTGCACGCTTACTTTCATTGACAGGGGTTTATTAGGGTTTGGCAGTGAGCCACGACAATAATTCTCTCTTTCCAGTTGTCGAACTGTTGAGTTGAGGCTTGCAGCTCGCACGAGCGGAATTTCATCAAGCTCAGGTATTTTGCCGGTCGCTGCCAAAGTACTTTGTTCAAAGGGGAAAAGCAAGTCGAGTCAAGTCGACTTTATTGCCATGAGACCCCTGCAGTCATTCTAGGTGGGACCGAGGTTCATGCGATCATCAGTCATAGTTTAGAGTTGCAGCGGTGAAGAAAGCTATTGGAATGTTGGCCTACATAAGAGGATTTCAGTACAGGAGTAAAGGGGTTCTTCTGCAGTTGTATAGGGCTCTGATGAGACCACATCTGGAGTATTGTGTACAGTTTTGATCTCCTAATTTGAGGAAGGACATCCTTGTGATTGAGGCAGTACAGCGTAGGTTCACGAGATTGATCCCTGGGATGGCGGGACTGTCATACGAGGAAAGATTGAAAAGACTAAGCTTGTATTCACTGGAGTTTAGAAGGATGAGGGGAATATCTTATAGAAACATATAAAATTATAAAAGGACTAGACAAGCCAGATGCAGGAAAAGTGTTCCCAATGTTGGGCGAGTCCAGAACCAGGGGCCACAGTCTTAGAATAAAGGGGAGGCCACTTAAGACTGAGGTGAGAAAACACTTTTTCACCCAGAGAGTTGTGAATTTTTGGAATTCCCTGCCACAGAGGGCAGTGGAGGCCAAATCACTGGATGGATTTAAGAGAGAGCTAGATGTAGCTCTAGGGGCTAGTGGAGTCAAGGGAGAAGGCAGGCACGGGTTATCGATTGTGGACGATCAGCCATGATCACAATGAATGGCGGTGCTGGCTCGAAGGAGAGAATGGCCTCCTCCTTCACCTATTTTCTATGTTTCTATGTTTCTAACATGCCCTTTGGCCCACCGAGTCCGTGCCGACCACACTTGACACTACCCCACACTGGGGACAACTTACAAACCTGTTCGTCTTTGGAGTGTGGGAGGAAACCGAAGATCTCGGAGAAAACCCCACGCGGGTCACGGGGAGAACGTACAAACTGCATACAGACAAGCACCCATGGCCAGGATCGAACCCGGGTCTGTGGCGCGGTGAGGCAGCAACTCTACCCCTGCGCCACCGTGCCGCCCTATGAGCAGAATTAGACCTGGAGAGGAAAAGACTACAAAAAGTAGTAAACACTGCCCAGTCCATCATCGGCTCTGACCTTCCTTCCAGCGAGGGGATCTATCGCAGTCGCTGCCTCAAAAAGGCTGGCAGCATCATCAAGGACCCACACCATCCTGGCCACACACTCATCTCACCGCTACCTTCAGGTAGAAGGTACAGGAGCCTGAAGACTGCAACGTCCAGGTTCAGGTATAGCTGCTTCCCCACAGCCATCAGGCTATTAAACTCGGCTCGGACAAAACTCTGAACATTAATAGCCCATTATCTGTTATTTGCACTCATCAGTTTATTTATTCATGTATGTATTTACATATATAATGGTATATGGACACACTGATCTGTTCTGTAGTCAGTGCCTACTATGTTCTGTTGTGCTGAAGCAAAGCAAGAATTTCATTGTCCTGTCAGGGGCACATGACAATAAACTCTCTTGAATCCTGAATCTTGAATCTTGCTCAGGGTGGAAATATCAAAGGCTCAGGGGCATGGCTTTAAGGTGAGAGAGGCAAGGTTTAAAGGAGATGAGTGGGCAAGTTTCCTGCCCTGAGTGTGGTGCGTGCCTGGAACACATTGCCAGGAGTGGTGGTGAAAGCAAATAAAATGCCAGAGGAGCCAAGGACCAGAGGACTTGCGTTTAAAGTGAAGGTGGAAAAGATTTAATAGGAAATTGAGGGGCAGCTCTTTCACACAAAGGGTGGTGGGTGTATGGAACGAGCTGCCGGAGGAGGTAGTTGAGGCTGGGACTATCCCGACATTTAGACACGTACATGGATAGGACAGGTTTGGAGGGAAATGGACCAAACGTGAGCAGGTGACAATAGACAATAGGCCATTCGGCCCTTCGAGCCAGCACCACCATTCAATGTGTTAAGGGGTTGGACAGGCTAGACGCAGGAAGATTGTTCCCGATGTTGGGGAGGTCCAGGACAAGGGGTCACAGCTTAAGGATAAGGGGAAAATCCTTTGGGACCGAGATGAGAAGGACTTTTTTTCACACAGAGAGTGGTGGGTCTCTGGAACTCTCTGCCACAGAGGGTAGTTGAGGCCAGTTCATTGGCTATATTTAAGAGGGAGTTAGATGTGGCCCTTGTGGCTAAGGGGATCAGAGGGTATGGGGAGAAGGCAGGAACGGGGTACTGATTGGGGATGATCAGCCATGATCACATTGAATGGCGGTGCAGGCTCGAAGGGCCGAAAGGCCTACTCCTGCACCTAATTTCTATGTCTATGTTTCTATGTGATCATGGCTGATCATCCACAATCAGTACCCCGTTCCTGCCTTCTCCCCATATCCCCTGACTCCGCTACCTTTAAGAGCCCTATCTAGCTCTCTCTTGAAAGCATCCAGAGAACCGGCCTCCACCGCCCTCTGAGGCAGACAATCCCACAGACTCACAACTCACTGTGTGAAAAAGAGTGTAGCTGAGACATGTTGGCTGGTGTGGGCAAGTTGGGCCGTAGGGCCTGTTTCCACTTGTAGGACTCTATGAAAATAGTGTTTTTTAGATAGGTGCATAGATATGAGGGGAATGGAGGGATATACGTCACTTGCAGGCAGATGGGATTAGTGTAACTTCGAGTCATCTCCGTCACAGACACGATAGGCTCAAGGGACTGTTTCAGTGCTGAATTATTTTCAGTTCAGTATTTTTTTTTCCGACAGTGCGGGGGTTAATATTTATTCTACAACCAACACCACTGAGATGCTACACTTGTCGCTTTACCTCCCCCATCCACTCCATTCAAGGACCCAAGCAGTCGTTCCAAGTCCGACAGAGGTTCACCTGCACCTCCTCGAACCTCATCTACTGCATCCGTTGCTCCAGATGCCAGCTGATCCACATCGGTGAGACCAAGCGGAGGCTGGGCGATCGTTTCGCCGAACACCTCCGCTCGGTCCGCAATCACCAACCCGACCTCCCGGTGGCTCAGCACTTCAACTCCCCCTCCCATTCCGTATCCGACCTCTCGGTCCTGGGCCTCCTCCACGGCCAGAGTGAGCAACACCGCAAGTTGGAGGAGCAGCACCTCATATTCCGCTTGGGGAGTCTGCATCCTCTGGGCTTGAACATTGAATTTTCTCAATTCTGTTAACCCTTGCTGTGTCCTCCCCTTCCCACCTCTCCCCCAGCCCTCGGGCTCCTCCTCCTCCTTTTTCCTTTCTTCCCCCCGCCTCCCCCCACCCCCCATCAGTCTGAAGAAGGGTCTCAACCCGAAACGTCGCCTATCTCCTTCGCTCCATAGATGCTGCTGCACCCGCTGAGTTTCTCCAGCATTTTGTGTACCCTCGATTCTCCAGCATCTTTAACATCACTGATTAACTGATTACATTTTTGTTTAGTTTCGAGATATATCATGGAACCACCGGGCTTTAGTCTCTTCCTTCGGGGGGATACGACCTTTTCTTGTTGTATCCCCTGTCTCCGTCTGTGCTGAGGCCTAATGGCGGAGCTGATGGCCTCGGGCGGCGATCGCGGCAGCGGCAGTTTCGGCAGCGGCAGTGGCTCGACTGGCCTGACCTGGCAGCAGCAGCGGCCTGACTTGGAGCTGTGGCGGCATTCCGGCGTTCCGGCAGCGGCAGCGGCCCGACCTGGAGCTGTGGCGGCACTCCGGCGTTCCGGTAGCGGCAGCGGCCCGACCTGGAGCTGTGGCCTGACTTTGGAGTTGTGGCGGTGTTCTGGCGTTTCGGCGGCGGTGGCAGCGCGGCTTCCGAGGCCCGGCCGCGGGGCCCAGTGGACGACATCGTCGGGAGCTCGCAGGTCACAGGTTGGTGACCTGTTTTCTGGAGCTCCCGCTGGACTGGAGGGCGGCAGCTTAGGCAGCTTTGACCGCCCCGGGCCGCGGAGTTTGAACGGGCCCGTTCGCGGAGCTGGATTCAGCCGCGGGACTGACTCACTTACCAACACCCGGCGGGGTCACAACATCGGAGGCCTGGATCGCCTCAGCGCAGAGGGAGAACAAGGAGGGAAGAGACAAAGACTAAGACTTTTGCCTTCCATCACAGTGAGGAGGTGTTTGGTGAACTCACTGTGGTGGACGTTAAATATGTGTTTATTGTGTGGTTTTGTTACTTTTAATATATGTATGACTGCAGGCACGAAATTTCGTTCAGACCGTAAGGTCTGAATGACAATAAAGGTAATCTAATCTAATCTAATCTAAAAAAAGGGTGGCGCAGCGATGGCAGCTTCGCCAACAGTCTGTCTGTCCTTTTTGACTTTTAGCTGTTATTTCTGGTGTGTTTTAAAAGCTTGTGTTAATGTTCCCCGCTTTGTTTTATGTGGGGGGGGGGGGGGTAAGGGGAAACTTTTTTTCGATCTTTCAACCTTGCCGGAGATGCGATTGTTTTCCGGGTCATATCTCCGGTCGCTCTGCGGCCTAACATCGTGGAGCTGGAGGCCTCGCTCGGGACTGACTTTGAGCCTCACCACGGGGCGTGGACTTACCATCGGAGCCGATCCCTTGTCTGGGATCGACACTCCAACCGTGGCCTGCGGACTTTAACATCGAGGGGCTCGCAGACTCGGGTTGAGACCGGCATCGGGAAGCTCCAAACCGGGGTCGATCGCCCAGCGCGTGGGAGCTGAGATCCCCACCCCGACGCAGGAGCTTGATCGCCCCGACGCGGAGGCCCGCTGCCGGCTACGGGACTAAGATCTGGGCTGGGCTTGTACACTCTGGAGTTTAGAAGGATGAGAGGGGATCTCATTGAAACATATAAGATTATTAAGGGTTTGGACACGCTAGAGGCAGGAAACATGTTCCCGATGTTGGCGGAGTCCAGAACCAGGGGCTACAGTTTAAGAATAAGGGGTAAGCCATTTAGAACGGAGACAAGGAATTACTTTTTCTCACAGAGAGTGGTGAGTCTGTGGAATTCTCTGCGTCAGAGGGCGGTGGAGGTCGGTTCTCTGGATACTTTCAAGAGAGAGCTAGATAGGGCTCTTAAAGATAGCGGAGTCAGGGGATAAGGGGAGAAGGCAGGAACGGGATACTGATTGGGGACAATCAGCCATGATCACATTGAATGGCGGTGCTGGCTCGAAGGGGCCGAATGGCCTCCTCCTGCACCTATTGTCTACTGTCTAAGATCGTCCCGTCAACGGAGGGCTCGATGCCCCCGACCGCTGGAGGATAAAGAAGGGAAGAGATTGAACGTTCTTTCACACTCCATCACAGTGAGGAATGTGGAGGAATCTTTGTGGTGGAAGTTTATGTTGAAATGTATTTTGTTGCGTCTTGTTGCATTTTACTGGTATGACCGTATGGAAAATCAAATTCATTATATGTTGCAAAACATACTTGGCTAATAAATTATTAGTATTATGATTAGGATTAAGAAACAGGCCCTTCGAGTCCATGCCGACCATCGATCACCCGTTCACATTTGTTCTATTTTATTTGAATTTCAACTCCACTCCCACACACTGCGGGTAAGTTACAGAGGTCAATAAATCAATTAAGCACGTTAATTAAGCAACAAAAGCGTTCCACCGTTCCTCAGTGCACGGTACAATATATAATAAACGGAACTAACCTATAACTCGCGCGTTATCGTAAGTGGAGCACCCGGAGGAAACCCACGGGGAGAACGTGCAAACTCCACCAAAGAGGCGGCACCCAAAGTCAGGATAGAACCCGGGCCTCCAGCTGTACCCGCTGCACCACTGAGCTGCCCACCATAATTCATCATTTGCGGGAAAGAACTGCGGAGCCCCGGTTTACACCGAAGATAGACACAAAATGCTGGAGTAACTCAGCGGGTGGGGCAGACAGCATCTCTGGAGAGGAGGAATTCGGGTCGAGACCCTTCTACAGACGGATAAAATTCATCATATGTTAGATAGTATTTATTGGAGTTAGCTGCATTCAAATTGGATCTTGAGTTCCTTGTATAACAATGATTAGGCCAGTGGGGGCGCTGCGAGTTGGCTGCCCTGCCAGCAGCGTGTTCGTTATTTCTACATTTGTTTGTGTTTTTTGGTGTGTCTGGTGTTGGTTTGGGTGTCTTGTGCTTTGTGTGGGGAGGTGGTGGGGGGGAGGGGAAAGGGCGGAACCATTTTCGGTCGCCTCCTCCACGGAGAGGCGACTTTTTCCACGTCGCATGCCTCGCGGCCTAGCAGTAGGGATTGGAGCGGCCTTTCCCGGAGTCGGGCCCGGAGCATCGGCAGCGGGCGGGCGCAGCGTGGACTTTTCCATTGCGGAGCGGGCGAACCCTTGCCGGGGGTCGCCAGCGAGGAGTGCTCAGACCGCCGACCTGAGGCCTGTAACATCCTGAAGCGGCGGTCTGCGGAGGTTGTAGCCGCGCGTGGGGCGTGGACGTACCATCCGGAGTCTGGGACCCCTTGTCGGGGATCGCCGGAGAAGTGCTCCGACCGCCCGCCTGCGGCCTATAACATCCTGAAGCCGCGGTCTCCGGTGGGAAAGTGCCGATTCGGGACCCCCAAGCTGCGGAGTGTGTTCCACCGTCCTGCCAGCTGGGAATTAACAGTGAAGAAAGTGAATGGCATGTTGGCCTTCATAACAAGAGGAGTTGAGAATAGAAGCAAAGAGGTCCTTCTGCTGTTGTACAGGGCCCGAGTGAGACCACACCTGGAGTAGTGTGTGCAGTTTTGGTCCCCTAATTTGAGGAAGGATATTCTTGCTATTGAGGGAGTGCAGCGTAGGTTTACAAGGTTAATTCCCGGGATGGCGGGACTGTCATATTCTGAGAGAATGGAGTGGCTGGGCTTGTACACTCTGGAGTTTAGAAGGATGAGAGGGGATCTTATTGAAACATATAAGATTATTAAGGGTTTGGACACGCTAGAGGCAGGAAACATGTTCCTGATGGTTACTGGAGCTGGGGAAACTCAGCGGGTGCAGCAGCATCTAAGGAGCGAAGGAGATAGGCGACGTTTCGGGTCGAGACCCTTCTTCAGGGGATCCTTAGGTCCTTAGATGCTGCTGCACCCGCTGAGTTTCTCCAGCTTTTTGTGTAACCCTCGATTCTCCAGCATCTGCAGTTCCTTCTTTAACAACATGTTCCCGATGTTGGGGGAGTCCAGAACCAGGGGCCACACAGTTTAAGAATAAGGGGTAAGCCATTTAGAACGGAGACGAGGAAACACTTTTTCACACAGAGAGTTGTGAGTGTGTGGAATTCTCTGCCTCAGAGGGCGGTGGAGGCCGGTTCTCTGGATACTTTCAAGAGAGAGCTAGATAGGGCTCTTAAAGATAGTGGAGTCAGGGGATATGGGGAGAAGGCAGGAACGGGGTACTGATTGGGGATGATCAGCCATGATCACACATTGAATGGCGGTGCTGGCTCGAAGGGCCGAATGGCCTCCTCCTGCGCCTATTGTCTATTGTCCCTGACTCTGCGACGGAAATAACAACTTCAAATCAAAGATCCTAATAGCGGCTTCAAATGGTTGAGTAGCCCCGGGCTCCGAGTTGTTGCTGTCGGGTCTATTGTGAGTGGAGGAATTTTCTCATCTGGCTGTATCCAGCTGCAGAATCTGCAACGTGGCATGGCTGGGAATGGGGGGAGGGGTGACGGATGGGGGGGGGGATGGTGAGAGAGAGAGAGAGAGAGAGAGAGCTGGTGGGGAGGGGGAGGGGAGGAATAGTGTTGGTCCTAGCTGAGGCAATCACCCCCTCCCCAACCCAAAACAAAAAATCATATCTTTCTCTCTGCCTCCATCCGACCCTCTGGTGAAAGTTAAATTACTACCAAGAAAAAGTTTCACACTTTCTGCTAATCTGTACTAAATTCCCCAACTGCAGCACAATTAAAAAAAATAAAATGAATGAACCATTTGGCTCAATTTTGTTAAGTTTGTGTGATTTGTCAGGCTCTTACTTATCGTTCAAAAAAAGTTTGGGAGAAATATATGAAGTCTTAAAAGTTTGCGAATTTGCATCAAATCGTTTTGCTGGACGTATTTATGGTCCCTGGGTCCTAAAGCCCGTCGTGTTACAATCCCCCCTCTATTAGAGAAGAGATAAAAGTGTTCAGATTTATTCACAAAGAATAAACCCTTTTTGATGGTTTAAAGTCACCGAGCCCTGCCGCATGTTAACAGAGCAGAGATATAGAGCCAGAGTATTGTCATGGTAAATGAGGCCATTCGGTCCATTCAGTCTGTAATGAATTTCATAGAAACATGGAAAATAGGTGCAGGAGGAGGCCGTTTGGCCCTTCGAGCCAGCACCGCCATTCATTGTGATCATGGCTGATCGTCCCCAATCAATAACCCGTGCCTGCCTTCTCCCCATATCCCTTGACTCCACTAGCCCCTAGAGCTCTATCTAACTCTCTCTTAAATCCATCCAGTGACTTGGCCTCCACTGCCCTCTGTGGCAGGGAATTCCACAAATCCACAACTCTCTGGGTGAAAACGTTTTTTCGCACCTCAGTCTTAAATGGCCTCCATCTTTATTCTAAGACAATAGACAATAGGTGCAGGAGTAGGCCATTCGGCCCTTCGAGCCAGCACCGCCATTCAATGTGATCATAACTGATCATTCACAATCAGCACCTCGATCCTGCCTTCTCCCCATATCCCCTGACTCCGCTATCTAGCTCTCTCTTCAAAGTATCCAGAGAACCGGCCTCCACCACCCACTGAGGCCTAGAATTCCACAGACTCACAACATAGAAACTCTCTGAGTGAAGAAGTTTTTTCTCACCTCAATCTTAAATGGCCTCCCCTTTATTCTAAGACAATAGACAACAGACAGTAGGTGCAGGAGTAGGCCATTCGGCCCTTCGAGCCAGCACCGCCATTCAATATGATCATGGCTGATCATCCAACTCAGTATCCCGTACCTGCCTTCTCTCCATACCCCCTGATCCCTTTAGCCACAAGGGCCACATCTAACACCCTCTAAAATATAGCCAATGACCTGGCCTCAACTACCTTCTGTGGCAGAGAATTCCACAGACTCACCACTCTCTGTGTGTGAAAAATGTTTTTCTCATCTCGGTCCTGAAATACTTCCCCCTTATCCTTTCTTCAACTCTCTGAAAAAGGAATAAGTGACGTTTTGGATGGAGACCCTTCTTATTTCCATGCTGTGTGACTGTAGTGAACTGTAGCTCCGGCTGCTGGAGTCAATTATCCACAGTGCAGTTGGTTGCAGCCTGTATCCCTGGAGTGGGAAAGGGAGGGCTTTAGGACCCAGCGGGCTGAAGCGGAGCCTGCACTCTGAGACTGACAGCCTGCTGCAAACAGTCTGGGACTGGGTTGAGCTTTGGGAAGACGTGGTCCATTCTCAGGGAGTCTCCCCGGCCATCAGAGCAGCAGACTACAAACCGGGAGCCGAGGGGCACGGACACCAGCAGGTGAGACACTGGTCCCAGCCGCCCCATCCCTCATAACCTCATCCCAGCAGCAATTCCCAGCACCGGGAATCCTCCATCTCTGGGATGGAGGATTCCCGGCTGGGATCGGGAAATTCAACGGCTGGGATTTCCTGATCCCCGTAGCCGTTGAATTTCCCGATCTGCTGCCAGAAATCCTCCTGATCCCAGCAGGCTGGGAATTCCTGATCCCAGTAGCCATTGAATTGGCCAGAAATCCCCATGGGATCCCAGCAGCTAGGAATTCTTGACCCAGCAGCCGTAAAACTCCTGGATTTTTTTTTTGCAGCAGAAACTGGGAAATTCTGGACTCCAAGCAGTCAGGAATTCCTGATCCCAGCAGCCAGAAACTCCTGGAACTCCTGGATCCCGGCAGCTGGAAAATTCTTAACTCCACACAGTCAGAAACTCCCGACTCCGGCAGCTGGGAATTCCTGTTTCCAGTAGCCAGGAATTTCTGACCAGAAGCAGGGAATTCTTGACTCCGAAGAGTCAGGATTCTCCTGATTCCAGCAGCCAGGAACTTCCGAACCCAGCAGCCGGGAATTCCTGATCCCAGCAGCCAGGGAATTCTGAATCCATGAGCCTGGAATTCTTGACTCCAACCAATCTGGAATTCCTGATCCCAGCAGCCAGAAAATGTTTGAATTCTTGATTCCAGATGTCGGGAATTCTTGACCCCAAGCAGTCAGGATCTCCCGATCCCTGCACCCAGGAATTCCTGCTCCCAACAGCCACAAATTCCTGATCCCAGCAGGTAAGATTTCTTAACTCCAGACAGTCAGAATCTCCTGATTCCAGCAGCCCGAACGGTAGGAATTCCCAATTCCAGCGACCGTGAATTCCCGTTTCCTTGAATTCTCGATCCCAGCAGCTGCAACATTCTTAACTCCAAACAGTCAGAAACTCCTGACTCCGGCAGTTGGACATTCCTGATCCCAGTAGCCAGGAATTCCTGATCAGCAACTGGGAATTTGTGATTCCAGCAACTGAGAATTCCTGATTGCAGCGCCAGACAATTTCCCCCTTCCCTCCTCCCAATTTCCCCCCCACCCTCCCCCCTCCATTAAGTTATCCAGAGCCCTAATCTCAATGGTGTTGCAATAGGGTCTCATCCCAGCAGACAGGAGCCGTGTTCCCTGCAGACCTGAGGGAATTCTCACCCCCCCGCCCTTGTTCCCCCCCCCCCCCCCCCCCTGGGAATTTCAGGGAAGGCAGTTTCAACTCAATTTCTGTTGAAACAAAGGACTACAGATGCAGGGTTACACAAAAAGCTGGAGAAACTCAGCGGGTGCAGCAGCATCTAAGGAGCGAAGGAGATAGGCGACGTTTCAGGTCGAGACCCTTCTTCAGATTCCAGATGCAGACTTGTGCCAAAGATAGTTGAACAAGTTAGGTCTTTATTCTTTGGAGCGCAGAAGGTTAAGGGGGGACTTGATTGAGGTCTTTAAAATAATGAGAGGGATAGACAGAGTTGACGTGGATAAGCTTTTCCCATTGAGGATAGGGAAGATTCAAACAAGAGGGCATGACATGAGAATTAAGGGACAGAAGTTTAGGGGTAACATGAGGGCGAACTTCTTTACTCAGAGAGTGGTGGCTGTGTGGAATGATCTTCCTGCAGAAGTGGTGGAGGCAGGATTGATTTTAACATTTAAAAGTAAAGTGGATAGGTATATGGACGGGAAGGGAATGGAGGGGTATGGTCTGAGTGCAGGTAGATGGGACTAGGGGAAAATAAATGGTCGGCACGGACTGGAAGGGCCGAGAAGGCCTGTTTCCGTGCTGTAATTGTTATATGGTTATATGGTTATAGACACAAATGGCTGGAGTAACTCAGCCGATCAAGCAGATGCCACTTCGGGTCAGGACCTTTCTTCAGAAGACAAACAGTCCCCTAGCCTTTATCTCCAGAGATGCTGCCTGGACCCGCTGAGTTACTCCAGCACTGTGTCTCTGTCTGCAGCCTCTGTGTCTGTCGAGATACTTTGGCCAAACCCCAACTCAAAGCTTTCCCCGCCTAGCTGGGCTTGAGTCAGGGGATATGGGGGGAAGGCAGGAACGAGGTACTGATCGGGGATGATCAGCCACGATCACATTGAATGGCGGTGCAGGCTCGAAGGGCCGAATGGCCTACTCCTGCACCTATTGTCTATTGTCTATTGAGTACATGTGCAATTAAAGAAATGCTCCGTTAGTGAAGAGAACTGGGTCAGAAAGAATGTGTGGGAGGGAACTGCAGATGCTGGCTGAAACCAAAGGTAGAATGCGGCCATTCGGCCCTTCAAGTCTGCTCCACCATTCTATCTTGGCTGATCTCTCTTTCCCTCATAACCCCATTCTCCTGCCTTCTCCACTTCAGAAAGGAGGGGGGATTTGGATTTGGCAGACGGATGGACAAAGGCTGGAGATTCCAAGATAGACACAAAAAGCTGGAGTAACTCAGCGGGACAGGCAGCATCTCTGGAGAGAAGGAATGGGTCGAGGCCCTTCTTCAGGGGAAAGAGACACGAGAGATATAGACAGTGAAAGAGAGAGCTATAGATCGCACGAAGGAAAGATACGTCAGGAAGAATCCAGTCTGTGTATCTTTAAAGTTTGGCCAAACTTTTACAAACTTTTCTCAGTTAAACTTGTGGCCCTGTTGAACCCTGGAAGTTTAAAATAAATCTTTGAACTTGCTTTTCTCTAGTCAATAGCTTGTCGGGGGAAACGATGGCAGTTCCAGATTACGTGGTAGGGGGCTGGGATGGGGGGGAGGAAAGAGTTAAGGAATCTTCCAGATGTATGGAAGAATGTCGACTCTGGAAACTTCCATTGGCTGACACCTTGCCCCCTCCCCTTCTCTGCTGCTCCAGCACTGATTGGGAACAAAGATCTTAAAGCTGGAAGATCTTTGATTGGGAAGGCTTCTCTGAATACTTCCAAACTCGAGTCTTTGTTCAGGGCACAAGGTAGGGACAAAAAAATCCCCCAGCCCTGGCAAACTTTTGCAGGAGTTAGAATTCCCTCCGACTGCACACTCCTTTACTCTCGGGTAAGTAAGTAAGTGGTCCTATCCTTGATATCTTTATTTTCTTTCAGAATGACAAAGACTAAAGTTGACACCACTTTGAAAAAGTTTCAAGGTTAGATCCTCTATTTCCTATGATGTGTGAATCTTTTTATTTGTGAAGAATGTTAATTTATCTTCTCCCCAGCCCCACTCCTTGCAAGGACTGAAGTCGACAATAGACAACAGGAGCAGGAGTAGACGGGGCTACTCAAACATTTGAAGTTGTTATTTCCATCGCAGAGTCACAGCAACAATCAGGGACAATAGACGCAGGAGTAGAGGCCATTCGGCCCTTCGAGCCAGCACCGCCATTCAATAGGCAATAGACAATAGGTGCAGGAGCAGGCCATTCGGCCCTTCCAGCCATCACCGCCATTCAATGTGATCATGGCCGATCATCCCCAATCAGTACCCCGTTCCTGCCTTCTCCCCATATCCCCTGACTCCGCTATCTTTAAGAGCCCTATCTAGCTCTCTCTTGAAAGTATCCAGAGAACCTGCCTCCACCGCCCTCTGAGGCAGAGAATTCCACAGACTCACCACTCTCAGTGTGAAAAAGTGTTTCCTCATCTCCATTCTAAATAGCTTACCCCTTATTCCCAAACTGTGGCCCCTGGTTCTGGACTCCCCCAACATCGGGAACATGTTTCCTGCCTCTAGCGTGTCCAAACCATTAATAATATTATATGTTTCAATAAGATCCCCTCTCATCCTTCTAAACTCCAGAGTGTACAAGGGTTACACAAAAAGCTGGAGAAACTCAGCGGGTGTAGCAGCATCTAAGGAGCGAAGGAGATATGCGACGTTTCGGGTCGAGACCCTTCTTCAGACTGTATACAAGCCCAGCCGCTCCATTCTATCAACATATATAAGTTCAGAAGTTATGAGCAGAATTTGGCCATTCGGCCCATCAAGTCTACTCCGCCATTCTATCGTGGCTGATCTATCTTTCCCTCTTAACCCCATTCTCCTGCCTTCTCCACTTCAGAAGTGGGGGGTGATTTTGATTTGGTGGATGGGGTCTGACTGGGAAGCATATCGCTGTTTTTTTCCGTAACAGGGTGCAAATCCCGGTTCTCCCGTTCCACCATCTCAGCGGGAAGGACCTTCACCAGGAGGGCTGCGGCGGTCCTCAGCGGTTAGGGGGGGCAAAGTTCAAAAGCGATACGTGGAGCAGGGTCTTTTACACACAGGGCGGGGGGTGCCTGGAGCGTGCTGCCGGCAATGGTGGTAGCGGCAGATATACGATAGCGGCATTTAAACAGCTTGTGGATAGGTTTAGAATGGAGGGGCATGGATCACGTGCAGGCAGATAAGAGTTGATCTCGGTCATTCTGGCCAGCACAGACATTGTGGGCCAAAGGGCCTGTGCTGTTTTAGTTTTAACGATACAACACGGAAACAGACCCTTCGGCCAATCGAGTCCGCACCGACCAGCAATCTCCACACATTGAAAACATAGAAAACAGGTGCAGGAGGAGGCCGTTCGGCCCATCCATTGTGATCATGGCTGATCGTCCCCTATCAATAACCCGTGCCTGCCTTCTCCACATATCCCTTGACTCCACTAGCCCCTAGAGCTCTATCTAACTCTCTCTTAAATCCATCCAGTGACTTGGCCTCCACTGCCCTCTGTGGCAGGGAATTCCACAAATTCACAACTCTCTGGCTGAAAAAGTTTTTTCTCACCTCAGTCTCAAATGACCTCCCCTTTATTCTAAGACTGTGTGGCCCCTGGTTCTGGACTCGCCCAACATTGGGAACATTTTTCCTGTATCTAGCTTGTCCAGTCCTGACCGGTGAATTTCATTGGCTCATTGAGGAAAGAAACGTAAGCAGTAGTTTTGAGAACCAAGGATAGCCGACTGGTAATGTTAATGCCCGCCGAGCTTCACAGCCGTGTATCTCTCGCTTCTTAAAAGTTGTCTCCGCTCCTTCTCCCCCCTTTCTCCCCCTCTTTTAAAGGACTTTACGTGACCCTTCCCATACGCTGTGCTTTCACCGTCTTAATTACAGCGCCAACCTTCTTGTTCATCACATTGGCTTTGCACCGTGTGAATTTCACTCAGACAGCGCTCCCCCCGCTTGCCCTGTCCCCCGCCTGCATAACGGGCTGGTGAAGGAAGCGATGTGTGTGTGCGTGTGCGCGCGTGTGTGTGTGTGTGCTTGTGTGTGTGTGCGCGTGCGTGCGTGTGCGTTTATGTACGTGTGTGTGTGTGCGTGTGTGTGTGTGAGTGTGTGCGCATGTGTGCATGTGTGTGTGTGTGTGTGTGCATGTGTGTGCGTGTGTGTGTGCGTGTGTGCGTGCGTGCCTGCGTGCGTGCCTGCGTGCGTGTATGTGTGCGTGTGTATGTGTGTGTGTGTGTGCGTGTGTGTGCGTGCGTGTGTGTGTGCGTGCGTGTGTGTGTGTGCGTGTGTGTGTGTGCGTGTGTGTGTGCGTGTGTGTGCGTGTGTGTGCGTGTGTGTGTGCGTGTGTGTGTGTGTGCGTGTGTGCTTGTGCACATATGTGTGCGTTTGTGCGTGCGTGTGCGCGTGCGTGTGCGTGTGCGTGTGTGTGTTCCACTCTGACAGTCGCCGGCAGTCGCGTGAAAAATCGCCTCAGTGGGACAGGCCCATTAAGCAGCGACTGTACCCCTGCGCCACCGTGCCGCCCGTGTGCTGTTCTACGGTCCAAATTCCACGTACATGCCTGTGCGTTTGGCCTGAGATCTGACAGACCGGCTGCGTAACGATAGGATTTTAGCTCGGCCGAGATGCCGAATCTGCAAACTTTTTTACTACATATACTATAAATACAAATTAATTGGCCAAGTATTCACATACAAGGAATTTGCCTTGGTGCTCCACCCACAAGTGACAACATGGCGGTTAGGAATGACACATAAAACAATAAACATTACTGATTAAAGATTATTGATTAAGCCTGCAAGGGGAAGCAGGTTTCCGGGCAATCGGATGCTGTCCCAGCCCTCAGCTTGAGGTCCTGCCACATGGAAAGGAAATTCTGACGTG
The DNA here is from genome assembly GCA_963514005.1 of Raja brachyura. Next base: position 2,799,711 of record OY740786.1, read on the forward strand.
AGGAGCCAAATGTAAAAGTTATCCGGAGTCAAATTCCAAAAGGCCAACGTTTGGCACAGGAAGTGATACAGTGCAAATCTGCTTCTCGTTAGTTGCTCCCATCTTGTGGCGATGAAGCCACCAATCTGAGACAGAGCTTTAACTGTTTGGGAACAGTCACTGCATTGTGCCTCAGCAGTGTAAAGTTAAGGGCCTGTCCCACAGTACGAGCTAATTCAAGAGTTCTCCCGAGTTTCCCCTGATTCGAACTCGGAGAGTTACAGTAATGGCCGCTCGTAGGTACTCGGGGGGTCTCGTGGACATTTTTCACAGCGCCGAATAAAAACTTCACGAGCTTACCGCGTTTCCCGAGTACCCGCCGTTAGCGTTACGAGCCGCTACGAGTGCGAATGGTATGTTAGCTTTCATAGCAGCGAATGGTATGTTAGCTTTCATAGCAAAAGGATTTGAGTATAGGAGCAGGGAGGTTCTACTTCAGTTGTATAGGGTCTTGGTGAGGCCACACCTGGAGTATTGCGTGCAGTTCTGGTCTCCAAATCTGAGGAAGGACATTATTGCCATAGAGGGAGTGCAGAGAAGGTTCACCAGACTGATTCCTGGGATGTCAGGACTGTCTTATGAACAAAGACTGCATAGACTCGGTTTATACTCTCTAGAATTTAGGAGCTTGAGAGGGGATCTTATAGAAACTTACAAAATTCTTAAGGGGTTGGACAGGCTAGATGCAGGAAGATTGTTCCTGATGTTGGGGAGGTCCAGGACAAGGGGTCACAGCTTAAGGATAAGGGGGAAATCCTTTAGGACCGAGATGCGAAGGACTTTTTTCACACAGAGAGTGGTGGGTCTCTGGAACTCTGCCACACAGGGTAGTTGAGGCCAGTTCATTGGCTATATTTAAGAGGGAGTTAGATGTGGCCCTTGTGGCTAAGGGGATCAGAGGGTATGGAGAGAAGGCAGGTACAGGATACTGAGTTGGATGATCAGCCATGATCATATTGAATGGCGGTGCAGGCTCGAAGGGCCGAATGGCCTACTCCTGCACCTATTGTCTATGTTTCTATCCACGAACTCCGACGCAGTCGCATCTCCGACAAGGGTAAGAGATTGAGAAAAAGTTCCCCCGACCCTCTCCCCCCCACCCCCCATCCCCCACGTAAAACAAACCAGAGAACCTTAACGCAAACACGTTAAAATAACACACAAAAAAACCGAAAAGATAGACAGACCGTTGGCGAGGCAGCCGTTGCTGACGGCTCCACCCGGTGGAAAAATGATGACAATTTAAACTCAGCCCATCTGCCAACAGATGCTCCAGATCCCTCTATTCCCTGCCTGTTTATATGCATGTCTAAATGCCTCTTAAACATTGCTATTGTGTCTGCATCCACCTCATCCTGTGCCAGTGCGCTCCAGGCACTCTGGGCAGCTCCTTGACACCCTCCCCCTCTCACTTTAAACGTCTGCCCTCAGCATTGAAACGCAGCGACCCGCGCAAGAAGACTCTTCAACTCCTTCGAGAAAAAGAATCCACATTTGCTCAAGCTTTTCTTGCACGTAAACCAGTTCAGTTTCGAGATACAGGCCCTTCGGCCCACCGAGTCCGCACCGACCAGCGATCCCCGCACATTAACACACGCTAGGGCCAATTAGCCGACAAACCTGCATGTCTTTGGATTGTGGGAGGAAACCAAAGACCGCGGAGAAAACCCACGTGGGTCACGGGGAGAACGTGCAAACTCCGCACAGACAGCACCCATAGACAATAGTCAATAGGTGCAGGAGGAGGCCATTCGGCCCTTCGAGCCAGCACCGCCATTCAATGTGATCATGGCTGATCATCCCCAATCAGTACCCCGTTCCTGCCTTCTCCCCATATCCCCTGACTCCGCTATCTTTAAGAGCCCTATCTAGCTCTCTCTTGAAAGTATCCAGAGAACCGGCCTCCTCCGTCCTTTGAAGCAGAGAATTCCACAGACGCACAACTCTCTGAAAAGGAATAAGTGACGTTTTGGATTCTTATTTCCATGCTGTGTGACTCCGTGACAATAGCTCCGGCTGCTGGAATCAGTTATCCACAGTGCAGTTGGATGCAGCCTGTATCCCTGGAGTGGGAAAGGGAGGGCTTTAGGACCCAGCGGGCTGAAACGGGAGCCTGCACTCTGAAACTGACCGCTTGTGAGAAAAAGTGTTTCCTCGTCTCCGTTCTACGTGGCTTATCCCTTATTCTTAAACTGTGGCCCCTGCTTCTGGACTCCCCCAACACCGGGAACATGTTTCCTGCCTCTGGCGTGTCCAAAGCCTTAACAATGTTATATGTTTCAATGAGATCCCCTCTCATCCTTCTAAACTCCAGAGTGTACAAGCCCAGCTGCTCCATTCTCTCAGCGTATGACAGTCCCGCCATCCCGGGAACGTATGCTGCACTCCCTCAATAGCAAGGATTGATAGTCGGGTTTGAGCCCGGATCTCTGGCGCTGCGAGCTCTGTGAGGCAGCAACTCTACCGTGCCGCGCCACCATGTCCTCTCATCCACGCAGCATCCTGGTGAACCTCTTCTGCACCCGCTCCAAAACCTCCAATGCCCTCCTGTCATGAGTTGACCAGAACTGCGCACAACACTCGAAATGTCATTACCACCCGATCCACTTGTGTGGGCAGATTGACGGAGCTACGGACTTACGCCACTAGTGTGAATGAATGAACAAATTAATACTTTAAGGGCCTGTCCCACTTGGTGATTTTTTCCAGCGTCATACAGAGAAACATAGAAAATAGGTGCAGGAGGAGGCCATTCGGCCCTTTGAGCCAGCACCGCCATCCATCGCGATCATGGCTGATCGTCCCCTATCAATAACCCGTGCCTGCCTTCTCCCCATATCCCTTGACTCCACTAGCCCCTAGAGCTCTATCTAACTCTCTCTTAAATCCATCCAGTGATTTGGCCTCCACTGCCCTCTGTGGCAGGGAATTCCATGAATGCACAACTCTCTGGGTGAAAAAGTTTGTTCTCACCTCAGTCTCAAGTGGCCTCCCCTTTATTCTAAGACTGTGGCCCCTGGTTCTGGACTCGCCCAACATTGGCAACATTTTTCCTGCATCTACCTTGTCCAGTTCTTTTATAATTTTATATGTTTCTATAAGATCCCCGCTCATCCTTCTAAACTCCAGTGAATACAAGCCTAGTCTTTTCAATCTTTCCTCATATGGCAGTCCCGCCATCCCAGGGATCAATCTCGAGAACCTTCGCTGCACTGCCTCAATCACAAGGATGTCCTTCCTCAAATTAGGATATCAATACTGTACACAATACTCCGGATGTGGTCTCACCAGAGGCCTATACATCTGCAGAAGAACCTCTTTACTCCTGTACTGAAATCCTCTTGTTATGAAGGCCAACATTCCATTAGCTTTCTTCACTGCCTGCTGTACCTGCACGCCAACTTTCAGTGACCGGTGTACAAGGACTCCCAGATCTCGCTGCACCTCCCCCTTACCTAACCTAACCCCATTGAGATAAGTGTTAAAGAAGGAACTGCAGATGCTGGAGAATCGAGGGTTACACAAAAAGTTGGAGAAACTCAGCGGGTGCGGCAGCATCTAAGGAGCGAAGGAATAGGTGACGTTTCGGGTCGAGACCCTTCTTCAGACTGATGTGGGGGTGCGGGGGGCGGGAAGAACAAAGGAAGAGGCGGAGACAGTGGGCTGTGGGAGAGCTGGGAAGGGGAGGGGAAGGAGGAAGAAAGCAGGGACTACCTGAAATTGGAGAAGTCAATGTTCATACCGCTGGGGTGTAAACTACCCAAATATGAGGTGCTGCTCCAATTTACGGTGGGCCTCACTCTGGCCATGGAAGAGCCCAGGACAGAAAGGTCGGATTTGGAATGGGAGGGGGAGTTGAAGTGCTGAGCCACTGGCAGAGATTAGTAGTTTGGCTAAAATGCCTGTCTAGTAAACAGGAGGTCCTGGGTTCAACTCCCAGCAGAGCCTTAATGCAAAATGTTTAACCAAGATACAGTTTGCTCGCGATCCAGTCAGTACAATCAAGCTGGATACAAGCACAAACACAGTGAAAAATCTGACTGAAGAAGGGTCTCGACCCGAAACGTCGCCTATCTCCTTCGCTCCTTAGATGCTGCTGCACCCGCTGAGTTTCTCCAGCCTTTTGTGTAACCCTCGATTCTCCAGCATCTGCAGTTCCTTCTTTAACGAAAAATCTGACTTGGTTGGATCATTTCCAATCATCTTTGAACTGTTGATTCCGGTTTATACCAAAGATAGACACAAAGTGCTCAGTGGGTCAGGCAGCATCCATGGACCATGTGGATGCTGGGACTTTACAAGGCACTGGCCAGACCACATTTGGTGTATTGTGAGCAGTTTTGGGACCCATATCTGTGGAGGGACGTGCTGGCGTTGTCTGGAACCTCTCCCAAACTTACCGCGGGTCACGGTGGCGCAGCGGTAGAGTTGCTGCCTTAAGCCCCTGTCCCACATTGCGAGTTTAGACAAGAGCTCTCCCGAGTTTTAAAAAAAATCAAACTCGTGGCACTTCATCACAAGTATTTTTTTTACTCTCGGACATTTTTCACGGTGTTGAAAAAAACTTCACGGGTTTCTGCGTTTCCCTAATACCTGCCGTTAGCGTTACGAGCCGCAACGAGACATCCACGAGCTCCGACGTACCCCAGCCACGTACATTCTACGTACTTACCACGAGTTAGATTTTTTTTTAAACTCGGGAGAGCTCTTGTGTAAACTCGCATCATGGGACAGGGGCCTTACAGCGAATGCAGCACCGGAGACCCGGGTTCGATCCTGACTACGGGTGCTGTCTGTACGGAGTTTGTACGTTCTCCCCGTGACCTGCGTGGGTTTTCTCCGAGATCTTCGGTTTCCTCCCACACTCCAAAGACGTGCAGGTTTGTAGGTTAATTGGCTTGGTATAAATATAAAAATTGGCCCTAGTGGGTGTAGGATAGAAACATAGAAACATAGAAATTAGGTGCAGGAGTAGGCCATTCGGCCCTTCGAGCCTGCACCGCCATTCAATATGATCATGGCTGATCATTCAACTCAGTACCCCGTACCTGCCTTCTCTCCATACCCTCTGATCCCCTTAGCCACAAGGGCCACAACTAACTCCCTCTTAAATATAGCCAATGAACTGGCCTCAACTACCCTCTGTGGCAGAGAGTTCCAGAGACCCACCACTCTCTGTGTGAAAAAAGTCCTTCTCATCTCGGCCCTAAATGATTTCCCCCCTATCCTTAAGCTGTGACCCCTTGTCCTGGACCTCCCCAACATCGGGAACAATCTTCCTGCATCTAGCCTGTCCAACCCTTTAAGAATTTTGTAAGTTTCTATAAGATCCCCTCTCAATCTCCTAAAGTCTAGAGAGTATAAACCGAGGCTATGCAGTCTTTGTTCATAAGACAGTCCTGACATCCCATGTTAATGTGCGGGGATCGCTGGTCGGCGCGGACCCGGTTGGCCGAAGGGCCTGTTTCCGTGCTGTATCTCTAAAAGGAGCTTCACGAGAATGATCGCAGGGGTGATTGGGTTAACATACAGAATGATGCACTGGGCCTGTACTCGCTGGAATGACTGAGGCTCATCATTGAAACTCTCTGAATAGTGATCGACTTGGAGAGAGCGGATGTGGAGAGGATGTTTCCACTGGTGGGAGAGTCTAGGATCAGAGGGCACAGCCTAAGAATTAAAGGATGGACCTTTAGAAAGGAGATGAGGAGGAATTTCTTTCGTCAGAGGGTGGTGAATCGGTGGAATTCATTGCCACAGACGGCTGTGGATATTCTTAAGGCGGAGATTGATCAGTGCGGGTGTCGGGGGTTAAGGGGAGAAGGCAGTAGAATGGGGTTGAGAGGGGGAGATAGAACAGTCGTGATTGAATGGCGGAGTAGACTCGATGGGCCGAATGGCCTAATTCTGCTCCTACAACATATGAAGATGAATTTCTAGGTTATGTTTCGTGTCAGAACCCTTCAAAGTATATCAAAGTATCTCGGCCCACATGATAAGATTAACAAACCAGAACCAAACACTGGGTTTCAGTGTACTCAACAAGGAACTGCAGATGCTAGTTTACTAAAAAAAAGACACAAAGTAACCCGGCGGGTTAGGCAGCACCTCTGAAGACCAAGACTGAAGGGTGTGGTTTCAGAACGGGGGCCCTTATTCAGATTGATTGTAGAAAGTTGTGTTACAGTGTTAGCTCAGAGATCGAATTGCCTCTTTGGACTGAGATATCACCACAGTTTAATTTAGTGTCACATGTACTGAGATACAGTGAAAAGCTTTTGTTGTAGCTGGGCTTGTACACGCTGGAGTTTAGAAGGATGAGAGGGAATCTTATTGAAACATATAAGATTGTTCAGGGTTTGGACACGTTAGAGGCAGGAAACATGTTCCCGATGTTCCCGAATGGCCGCATTCTGCACTTATAACTTCTGAACTGATATATGTTGATAGAACTGTCATATGTTGATAGACTGGAACGGCTGGGCTGGTATACTCGAAGGATGAGAGGGAACATTATTGAAACTTATAATATTATTAAGGGTTTGGACACGTTAGAGGCAGGATGTTTCTGATGTTGGGGGAGTCCAGAACCAGGGGCCACAGTTTAAGAATAAGGAGTAAGCCATTTAGAACGGAGATGAGGAAACACTTTTTTCTCACAGAGAGTTGTGAGTCTGTGGAATTCTCTGCCTCAGAGGACGGTGGAGGCCGGTTCTCTGGATGCTTTCAAGAGAGAGCTAGATAGCTTAAAAATAGCGGAGTCAGGGGATATGGGGAGAAGGCAGGAACGGGGTAGTGATTGGGGATGATCAGTCGTGATCACATTGAATGGCGGTGCTGGCTCAAAGGGCCGAATGGCCTACTCCTGCACCTATTGTTTATTGTCAAACCTGTCCTATCCATGATGACATGAGAATTAAGGGACAGAAGTTTAGGGGTAACATGAGGGGGAACTTCTTTACTCAGAGAGTGGTGGCTGTGTGGAATGATCTTCCTGCAGAAGTGGTGGAGGCAGGATCGATTTTAACATTTAAAAGTAAAGTGGATAGAAACATAGAAATTAGGTGCAGGAGTAGGCCATTCGGCCCTTCAAGCCTGCACCGCCATTCAATATGATCATGGCTGATCATCCAACTCAGTATCCCGTACCTGCCTTCTCTCCATACCCTCTGATCCCCTTAGCCACAAGGGCCACATCTAACTCCCTCTTAAATATAGACAATGAACTGGCCTCAACTACCCTCTGTGGCAGAGAGTTCCAGAGACCCACCACTCTCTGTGTGAAAAAAGTCCTTCTCATCTCGGTCCTAAAAGATTTCCCCCTTATCCTTAAGCTGTGACCCCTTGTCCTGGACCTCCCCAACATCGGGAACAATCTTCCTGCATCTAGCCTGTCCAACCCCTTAAGAATCTTGTAAGTTTCTATAAGATCCCCTCTCAATCTCCTAAATTCTAGAGAGTATAAACCGAGTCTATGCAGTCTTTGTTCATAAGACAGTCCTGACATCCCAGGAATCAGTCTCGGTCCCAAAGGATTTCCCCCTTATCCTTAAGCTGTGACCCCTTGTCCTGGACCTTCCCAACATAGGTATATGGACGTGAAGGGAATGGAGGGTATGGTCTGAGTGCAGGTAGATGGGACTAGGGGAAAATAAATGGTCGGCACGGATTGGAAGGGCCGAGAAGGCCTGTTTCCGTGCTGTCATTGTTATATGGTTATATGTCCCTGTCTTCACACTTCTATACCTACTGGGGGTAGGATTTAGTCAATGAGCAAGCCCCGTCTCTTGAGCAGCTGTTTGGTTTGTTTTTCAGACTTACTCCATCCTCGTACGTTGGAACCATGTGGCTGACGAAGACCTTGGCTCTCAGCCTGGCGATGGCCGTGGCTTCGGCCGCGGCGGGGGAGGAGCGTAGCGCGCACGCTGCCCAGCTGGCGGACGGGAGCCTGGCGCTGGGATTGAAGCTGTACCACGCCATGGCCAAGGACAAAGGCACCGTGAACATCCTGCTGTCCCCCGTGATGCTGGCGTCCTCGCTGGGGACGGTGGCCCTCGGAGCCCAGGGACCCACCGCCTCGGAGGCAAAGTCCCTGCTCGGCATGGGCAAGGTGGACGACGGCGAGTTCCACCGCTCGGTGTCCCAGCTCCTGGCGGGGGTGGGAGACCCCGCGGCACGCAACGGCACCTGGAAGACCGGCAGCCAGATCTACGGGCCCACCTCGGTGAAATTCGCAGAGGACTTTGTGCAGAAGAGCAAGAAGCACTACGGCCTGGAGCACTCCAAGATCAACTTCAGGGACAAGAAGGGGGCGCTGAAGTCCATCAACGAGTGGGCAGCCAAGACCACCGACAGCAAGCTTCCTGAGATCACCAAGGACCTGGAGAAAACCGACGGAACCATAATCATCAACGCCATCTATTTCAAACGTACGTCTGTGCAGTTTCCTCTAGTTTTAGATGCACACCAAGCTATTTACAATATACGTCAATGATTTGGATTGGAAGGGATTCAAAGTAACATTAGCAAATTTGCAGATGACACAAAGCTGGGTGGCAGTGTGAACTGTGAGGAGGATGCTATGAGAATGCAGGGTGACTAGGTTGGGGGAGTGGGCAGATGCACCTCAGATGCAGTTTAATGCGGATAAATGTGAGGTTATCCACTTTGGTAGCAAAAACAGGAAGGCAGATTATTATCTAAATGGTGTCAAGTTGGGAAAAGGGGAAGTACAACAGGATATGGGGGTCCTTGTACATCAGGTACAGCAGGCAGTGAAGAAAGTGAATGGTATGTTGGCCTTTATGACCTAGAGGAATCGAATATAGGAGCAAAGAGGTCCTTCTGCAGTTGTACAGAGCCCTCGTGAGACCACACCTGGAGTATTGTGTGCAGTTTTGGTCCCCTAATTTGAGGAAGGCCATTCTTGCTATTGAGGGAGTGCAGCATAGGTTCACCAGGTTAATTCCCGGGATGGCGGGACTGTCATATGCTGAGAGAATGGAGCGGCTGTGCTTGTATACTCTGGAGTTTAGAAGGATGAGAGGGGATCTCTTTAAAACAAGTAAGATTGTTAAGGGTTTGGACACGCTAGAGGCAGGAAACATGTTCCCGATGTTGGGGGAGTCCAGAACCAGGGGCCACAGTTTAAGAATAAGGGGTAAGCCATTTAGAAAGGAGACAAGGAAACACTTTTTCACACAGAGAGTGGTGAGTCTGTGGAATTCTCTGCCTCAGAAGGCGGTGGAGGCCGGTTCCCTGGATACTTTCAAGAGAGAGCTAGATAGGGCTCTTAAAGATAGCGGAGTGAGGGGATATGGGGAGAAGGCAGGAACGGGGTTCTGATTGGGGATGATCAGCCATGATCACATTGAATGGCGGTGCTGGCTCAAAGGGCCGAATGGCCTACTCCTGCACCTATTGTCTGTTGAAGCGTTCCGTCTGATCCACCTCGTCCACCACTGATTCACATCCATGTCCTGTGTGCGGGGAAGGATTGATGGGATTGTCTTCTTGGGTTGCAGCTCACTGGAACGAGAGGTTCCACCACAAGATGGTGGACCAGCGGAGCTTCACGGTCACCCGCTCTGAATCCATCGCCATCGACATGATGCACCGCACGGGTAGGTTTTACGCTTCTCACTTCTGTGAAAGTCTATTCATCTGCCAGAGGGTTCGAACTCACGGAAACAGGCCCAACTCTTCCATGCCAACCAAATTGCCATCATTGACTGGTCCCATTTGCCTGCATTTGGCTCCGAGCCCTTCCTTTCCTCATATCTGCCCGAATAGCGTTTGAAACACAACAAATAAGCTCCGAAGAAGGGTCTCGACCCGAAACTTAGAAAATTCTTAAGGGGTTGGACAAGCTAGATGCTGGAAGATTGTTCCTGATGTTGGGGGAGTCCAGAACAAGGGGTCACAGTCTAAGGATAAGGGGGAATTCCTTTAGGACCGGGATGAGGAAAACATTCTTTACACAGAGAGTGGTGAATCTGTGGAATTCTCTGCCACAGAGGGTAGTTGAGGCCAGTTCATTGGCTATATTTAAGAGGGCGTTAGATGTGGCCCTTGTGGCTAAAGGGATCAGAGGGTATGGAGAAAAGGCAGGTACGGGATACTGAGTTGGATGATCAGCCATGATCACATTAAATGGCGGTGCAGGCTCGAAGGGCCGAATGGCCTACTCCTGCACCTATTTTTCTATGTTTCTATGTCACACATTCCTTCTCTCCTGTCCCGCTGAGTTACTCCAGCTTTCTGTGGCAAAATCACCCTGCTGTGTGGAGGACAACTGTCTTAATCCACTAACTAGTTTTTCATACGTAACAGGAGTAGAATACGGCCATTCAGCCCATCAAGTCTACTCCGCCATTCAATCGTGGCTGATCTATCTCTCCCTCCTAACCCCATTCTCCTGCCTTCTCCCCATGACCTGATCCCATTTGCCTACATTTGGCCCAGAGCCCTTCTTTTCCACATATCCGCCCGAATAGCGTTTGAAACACAACAACGAATAAGCTCTGAAGAAAGGTCTCGACGTGAAACGTCACCCATTTCCTTCTCCCAGAAATGCTGCCTCACTCGCTGAGTTGCACCAGCATTTTTGTCTATCTTCGATTTTTCCAGCATCTGCAGTTCTTTCTTAAAGAAATAAGCTCTGAGCTCTGAACTGCAAAAGACTATATTATTATGTGTTATTTGCACTATATTTGTTATTTATTTAACTTTTTGTTTTTTTTTTCCTGTTTTATACAATGTTTACATATTCACTCTTTCTGTTCTGCAGCAAGTAAGATTTTAGTTGTCCCATTTGGGACACATGACAACAAAACACTCTTGACTTGAAATTTGGACAGGTACATGGACATGATATGGACCAAATGTGGGCAAGAGGGACTAGTGTAGATGGGCATCTTGGTTAGCATGAGCCAGTGGGGTTGAAGGGCCATGCGGTATGACTGTACGATTGTATGAAGGTCGTAATTGTACCCACCTCTATAGCTTCCATCCTTCCTAGACTCAAGTCAACTCAAGTCCGGTCAACTATATTTGTCAAAGTCAAGTCAAACAAACGTGATTGTCATTTAGAAATACATCGATATATGCAGTTCCAAACAAAATTCCGTTGCATTTTGCTCCCTGTGCAACACGATAATTAACAGAAGGATAAACATGGATAAAATGAATAAAAAGGATAAATAGACAATGGTGGCAGCCCATTACATGGCATTCAGGAGTCTGATGGCTCGTGGGAAGAAGCTGTTGCAGAACCTTGATGTTCTGCTCCTTATGCTGCGATATCTTTTGCCCGAGGGCAGCAGAGTGAACAGTCCGCGATGGAGATGTGTGGGGTCTTTTATAATACTGCTGGCCTTAGACACGGAACATTTGGTCACAATATCCCCGATTGAGGGGAGAGAGGTCCCGATGATTTTTTCCGCTGTCCTCACCAGTCTCTGCACGGACTTCCAGTCGGAGGCTTTACAGTCCCCAAACCATACAGAGATACTGCTGGTGAAAATACTCTCTATGGTGCCCCTGTAGAAAGTGGTGAGGACGGGATGGGGGAGGTGAGCTCTTCTCATCCGGCGCAGAAAGTGCAACCGCTGCTGCGCTCTCTTAACTGTTGATGAGATGTTATTCGACCAGGTCAGACTGTTAGTGATCTGCACCCCCAGGAACTTAGTGCTACTGACCAGCTCCACATCGCTGTCACTGTCCACTGTCACATACACATAGAAGATGTAGTGACATGAAAGTGGCAATGCCTGCTGGATTGTGCAAAACAACAGAACATCAGAACAGAACCAGTATTTACATTTTTTTTTTAAAGACACAACAGTAAATTAGTAAATGAGTCCCTGGTGAGATCAGAGTTTCCCGTCCTGACGGCCTGTGGGAAGAAACTCCGTCTCATCCTCTCTGTTTTCACAGCGTGACAGCGGAGGCGTTTGGCTGACCGTAGCAGCTGGGACAGTCCGTTGCTGGGGGGGAAGGGGTCCCCCATAATGTTGCTGGCTCTGGATCTGCACCTCCTGGTGTGTAGTTCCTGCAGGGGGGTGAGTGTAGTTCCCATGGTGCGTTCAGCCGAACGCACTACTCTCTGCAGAGCCTTCCTGTCCTGGGCAGAGCTGATCCCAAACCAGATCGATATGTTTCCGGACAAGATGCTTTCTACAGCCCCAGAGTAGAAGGATTGAAGGATCCTCAGAGAGACTCTGAATTTCCTCAGCTGCCTGAGGTGGTAAAGGCGCTGCCTTTAATAGGTTAGCCTACCCTATCTATCCCCCTGTTGATGTTATACACCTCTATAAGATCACCCCTCGGCCTACTGCGCTCCAGTGAATAAATCCTTGCTGGCATTGAAAGCTTCCACTGAGATTCTTGTCTTTTGGTCTCTGCAGTAACCATATAACCATATAACAATTACAGCACGGAAACAGGCCTTCTCGGCCCTTCCAGTCCGTGCCGACCATTCATTTTCCCCTAGTCCCATCTACCTGCACTCAGACCATACCCCTCCATTCCCTTCCCGTCCATATACCTATCCACTTTACTTTTAAATGTTAAAATCGATCCTGCCTCCACCACGTCTGCAGGAAGATCATTCCACACAGCCACCACTCTCTGAGTAAAGAAGTTCCCCCTCATGTTACCCCTAAACTTCTGTCCCTTAATTCTCATGTCATGCCCTCTTGTTTGAATCTTTCCTACCCTCAATGGGAAAAGCTTATCCACGTCAACTCTGTCTATCCCTTTCATCATTTTAAAGACCTCAATCAAGTCCCCCCTTAACCTTCTGCGCTCCAAAGAATAAAGACCTAACTTGTTCAACCTTTCTCTGTAACTTAGTTGCTGGAACCCAGGCAACATTCTAGTAAATCTCCTCTGTACTCTCTCTATTTTGTTGACATCATTCCTATAATTAGGTGACCAAAATTGTACACCATACTCCAGAATGAGTCTCACCAATGCCTTGTACAATTTTAACATTACTTCCCTACTCCTATATTCAATGCTCTGATTTATAAAGGCCAGCACACCAAAAGATTTTTTTACCACCCTATCTACATGCGATTCCACCTTCAGGGAACTATGCACAGTTATTCCTAGATCCCTCTGTTCCACAGCATTCCTCAATTCCCTACCATTTACCATGTAGGCCTGTACAACTTCTACAAGGACGACACTAACCAGGTGTATGTGGTGGAGATGCAGCTTTCCCGAGAACTCTCCAGTGTCATCTTCATCATGCCCTTCCAACTGCAAGCCCTGGGCAAGATCGAGAAGGTGCTGAACAAGGAACAGATCGACACATGGGTCAGCAAACTGCAGAGGGGAGCGCTGGCCATCTCCTTGCCAAAGGGCATATTTAGGGTCAGCCATCAGCTCCAGGTGAGTGCCGTAGGAGAAACCTGATTTGGACGTTGCCAGGCGCGTTGCACTCGATTAACCAGGGTGGCGGTGCTGGCTCAAAGGGCTGAATGGCCTCCTCCTGCACCTATTTTCTATGGCATGGCGGTAGACTTGCAGCCCGACAGCGCACCAAACCCCGGTTCATTACTAACCTCTGGCGCTTTCTGCGTGTGTGGAGTTTGCACGTTCTCCCTGTGACCACGTGGGTTTCCGCCGGGTGCTCCGGTTTCCTCCCGCATCCCAAAGACGTGCAGGATTGTGGGTTAATTGGCCCTCTGCAAATTGAGCAGGAACGGATACGAAAATGGGATCGCATAGAACTTGTGCAAACGGGTAATCCATGGTAGGCCTGCTCAGTGGGCCAAAGGGCCTGTTTCCGTGCTGTATCTCTGAACCAAACTGAATCTGAACAGTACAGCATTGGATCAGGCCCTCTAGCCCACTGCGCCAAGCATTAGATAGATGCTGCCTCACTCGCTGAGTTTCTCCAGCATGTTTGTCTACCTTCTATTGTTCTAGCATCTGCAGTTCTTTCCTAAACATTATACAAGATACTCTCCTTGCATGCATAAAACATAGATTGTAGCCGGCTCTCTGGATACTTTCAAGAGAGAGCTAGATAGGGCTCTTAAAGATAGCGGAGTCAGAGGATATGGCAGGAACGGGGTACTGATTGGGGATTACACAAAAAGCTGGAGAAACTCAGCGGGTGCAGCAGCATCTAAGGAGCGAAGGAGATAGGCGACGTTTCGGGTCGAGACCCTTCTTCAGACTACTGATTGGGGATGATCAGCCGTGATCACATTGAATGGCGGTGCTGGCTCGAAGGGCCGAATGGCCTACTCCTGCACCTATCGTCTATTGTCTGACCCACTGAGTTACAATAGACAATAGACAACAGGTGCAGGTGTAGTCCATTCGGCCCTTCAAACCAACACCGCCATTCAGTGTGATCATGGCTGATCATCCCCAATTAGTACCCCGTTCCTGCCTTCTCCCCATAGTTTTTTTTTGCAAAACAGCATTTACAGTTCCTTGTGTCTTTGCTGACCAATCTTCTGTCCAGGTGTCTTTGACCTGAAACGTTTACCCTCGTTTCTCTCTCCATAGATGCTGCCCGACCAGCTGAGTGTTTGCTGTTATTGTTTTGCTTCTCTTGCCCCTGGTTGCGTTATGACCCGTTGACATTTTTCTTTGTCCCCCCCTCGCCCCCCCTCACTGCAGAAACATCTGGGTGGCGTTGGTCTGGCCGCGGCCGTCGACAAGAGCAAGGCCGACTTGTCCAAAATCTCCGGGAAGAAGGACCTCTACCTGGCCAGTGTCGTCCACGGCACTGCCTTGGAGTGGGACACGGAGGGGGACCCCTTCGACGCTTTCATCTACAGTCGGGAGGATCTGAAGAACCCGGAGATTTTCTACGTCGACCACCCCTTCATCTTCCTGGTGAAGGACAAGAAGACCGGTGCGATCCTCTTCATCGGCAGGCTGGTGCGACCAGATGGGCGGAAAATGCACGATGAGCTGTAGTCTCTCCGGATTTGGTCAAAAACCCAACGCCCTTCTTTTCTTTTATAAAAAAAGGAAAAAAAAAAAGTCATTTCTTCTAAATGAGCGGTTTGAAATGTTGCCTTAGGAGTAATACACCTGTGTAAGATCGCCACCTGCTGTTTGACAATTGGACAACAGGTGCGGGAGTAGGCCATTCGGCCCTTTGAGCCAGCACTGCCATTCAATGTGATCATGGCTGATCATCCACAATCAGTACCCCGTTCCTGCCTTCTCCCCATATCCCCTGACTCCGCTATCTTTAAGAGCTCTCTCTTGAAAGCATCCAGAGAATTGGCCTCCACCGCCCTCCGAGGCAGAGAATTCCACAGATTAACAACTCTCTGGGCGAAAAAGTGTTTCCTCGTCTCCATTTTAAATGGCTTATCCCTTATTCTTAAACTGTGGGCCCTGGTTCTGGACTCCCCCAACATCTATTGATGTTGTAACCTAAGAACGCTGGCCAGATGTGGGCAACTGGGACTAGCTTAGATGGGGGGGGGCATTGTGCCCGGTATGGGTAAGTTGGGCCGAAGGGCCTGTTTTTGTGTGACGCGACTCTGGCCTGCTAATCCTGGTTTTGCCCTGTCAGAGGTATTTCCTTTGTCCCATCCATCCACCATTTTGGACAAGGACTTGTAGACTCCAGCCCCCGAGTCCATATTAAAACGTCCTATTTTCCTGCCTCCACATTAGTCTCCTCAAAATATTGGGTGGGATTTCAACCAGGTGATTCCAGCTCAGTTCCTTTCTGCTGAATCTATGGACTGATTAGCAAGGGCTGTTCCCTCCATGACAATAGACAATAGGTGCAGGAGGAGGCCATTCGGCCCTTTCGAGCCAGCACCGCCATTCAATGTGATCACGGTTGATCATCCCCAATCAGTACCCCGTTCCTGCCTTCTCCCCGTATCCCCTGACTCCGCTATCTTGAAGAGCCCCATCTAGCTCTCTCTTGAAAGTATCCAGAGAACTGGCCTCCACCGCCCTCTGAGGCAGAGAATTCCACAGACTCACCACTCTCTGTGATCAATGGTCGGTGTGGACTCGGTGGGTCGCGGGGCCTGTTTCCACGCTGTCTGTCTAAACTGAACAACGGACTCGTATGCAGTCCAGCTTCAAGCAATCTCTTCCTTTTATATCTGGCTTCTCATTGAATACCTCAGTTATTCTGGTGCTGGTTCGTTCTACTCTTCACTGAACAGATTTCGAATGAATTCATTTTATTGCCAACCCTGCCAGCTTCTGCCCACAAGTGACTGGTTGATGGACTTCACCAACCCTTCTTCACAAACGCTGGAAACGTTCCCTATTTGGATGGAGGTCTATTTAGTAAATTGGGTCATTGTCTGCGATGTCCTTGGAGAAATCCCTGGAGATTGGGGTGGTGGGGGGGGTTTGGGATCTGGTTATTTGATCGAGTTCACCTTTGCCAGTTCACCTTTGCCGGTGGTGGGACTGCATGGTTTAGGGTCTTTCTCGTTCTTGGCTGGGGGGGGGGGGTTGATCGGGTTTGAGAAACCAGCAGATGCTGTTGTCAATCCGAAACTAAATCGGAGAATGCTGGAAGTGACTCAGCAGGTCGGGAAGCACCTGCGGAAGGAGAAATGGTTGACGTGTCAGGGTTGCGGGAAGAAGGGTCCCGGGCTCCAAACGTTAACCTGGTCTCCTCCTTCAGATATGGCCTGGACTGGTGAGTGTTGCAAAGCCTGGTGATCTCTCCGACACCAAGGCCCATATCTGCTCTGGATAAATGAAAGATGGTTCCAAATTGTCCTTTTTTTTAGGCAGGAAAATAAAACCTTTCTGTTGGATATTAGCCGCTTTGAGTGCAAACCCCTCCATTTCTTTTGGACAACCGGAAGTAGGGGAGTGCTTGCTTGTACTGGGAGCAGCTGATATCAGCGTGGAGTGTTGGGTGGGACATTGTGACACTTCCTTTGTTGAGGGTTGCAATTCAATGACAGTGGATGTTCTCGCATTGTGCTCCTTCTTGGCCCACACACGCGACATTGTCACAGATGCATCGTCGCAGTGTCTGAAAACCGCATTTGGTTTTGGTCTACAATTAAAAAAAAGTGAAAAGACACGGATGCATTTGGTCTTATTTACGCAGCGGCGAGTCTTGCAACAGTACTGCACAGGACTGGCCCATATCGTCCGTGCCGAATATGATGCCAAGTTATGAGTCTGAAGAAGGGTCCAAAAGCGAAAGGATTGGTAGGGAATTGAGGAATGCTGTGGAACAGAGGGATCTAGGAATAACTGTGCATAGTTCCCTGAAGGTGGAATCGCATGTAGATAGGGTGGTAAACAAAGCTTTTGGTGTGCTGGCCTTTATAAATCAGAGCATTGAATATAGGAGTAGGGAAGTAATGTTAAAATTGTACAAGGCATTGGTGAGACCCATTCTGGAGTATGGTGTACAATTTTGGTCGCCTAATTATAGGAAGGATGTCAACAAAATAGAGAGAGTACAGAGGAGATTTACTAGAATGTTGCCTGGGTTCCAGCAACTAAGTTACAGAGAAAGGTTGAACAAGTTAGGTCTTTATTCTTTGGAGCGCAGAAGGTTAAGGGGAGACTTGATTGAGGTCTTTAAAATGATGAAAGGGATAGACAGAGTTGACGTGGATAAGCTTTTCCCATTGAGGGTAGGAAAGATTCAAACAAGAGGGCATGACATGAGAATTAAGGGACAGAATTTTAGAGGTAACATGAGGGGGAACTTCTTTACTCAGAGAGTGGTGGCTGTGTGGAATGATCTTCCTGCAGAAGTGGTGGAGGCAGGATCGATTTTAACATTTAAAAGTAAAGTGGATAGGTATATGGACGGGAAGGGAATGGAGGGGTATGGTCTGAGTGCAGGTAGATGGGACTAGGGGAAAATAAATGGTCGGCACGGACTGGAAGGGCCGAGAAGGCCTGTTTCCGTGCTGTAATTGTTATATGGTTAT
The DNA here is from genome assembly GCA_963514005.1 of Raja brachyura. The sequence continues at coordinate 2,817,671 of OY740786.1, forward strand.
ATATGGTTATATGCTGCACAACCTCGATTGTTGTAAGGTGGGCTGGATGAAGACAAAGGAAGCCTTTGAGGCCCTTTTCAAGATCTTTTTCTTTGCTTCTATAGATAGTAGGTGAATGAATGAATAAGTTTACTGGCCAGGGATTCACATACAAGGAATTTGCCTTGGTGCTCCGCCCGCAAGTGACAACAACATACAGCGACAGTTAGGAATGACACATAAACATTAAACATTAATAATAAACATTAATAGGTGCAGAAGGAGGCCATTCAGCCCTTCGAGCCAGCACCGCCATTCACTGTGATCATGGCTGATCATCCACAATCAGTACCGTGTTCCTGCCTTCTCCCCATATCCCCTGACTCTGCTATCTTTAAGAGCTCTATCTCTTAAAAGCATCCAGAGAATTGGCCTCCACTGCCCTCTGATGCAGAGAATTCCACAGATTCACAACTCTGGGTGAAAAAGGTTTTCCTCATCTCTGTTCTAAATGGCTTACCCCTTATTCTTAAACTGTGGCCCCTGGCTCTGGACTCCCCCAACATCGGGAACATCCTTTGACTCCGCAATCTTTAAGAGGTCTACCTAACTCTCTCTTGTAAGAATCCAGAGAATCGGCCTCCACTGGCTTTTGAGGCAGAGAATTCCACAGACTCACAACTCTCTGGTTGAAAAAGTTTTTCCTCATCTCCATTCTAAATGGCCGACCCCTTACCCTTATATGGATCAGACATTTTGGACAACAAATTCTGGTCAGTCCGGACACCGTATAAGATAAGATAAGATCGGACACTGTATTTTCACTTTTACTAATTTTTAAAAAATTATCACAATCAGTCACATGTGTGTGTTTTCTATTTAAGAAGAATCGCAAAAGGAATCTACTAACTGAACATTGTAGGGTAAATGCTCCCCCAATATTTAAAGACCTGAGGTACGGATGCACCGCAAGATACACAGGTATTAAATCTATTCAAAATGTAAGACGATAAACAAAATAAACTGGGAGGAATCTCATTCTGCAGTTGGAATCATTAGGGATGTTAACAAATGCATTGAAAGGGGTAAAATTTTAGCTCAGCTGAAACACAGATATTATCTTTCTTCAAGAAACGCATCTTAAACTTCAAGACCAAGCTGGATTGAGGGCGAACTGGATAGGCCAAACTTTTCACTCGTCATAGACTTCTAAATCTAGAGGCATGTCTATTATTATTCGCAAAGGTATACCATTTAAATCAAAAACTACCTTAACAGATAAGGAAGGGAGATATTTGATAGTTACCGGTGAGATCCATGCGACCCCAATCACCTTGGTAAATATATATGCGCTCAACTTTGACAATCCGCATTTTTTCAATAAAATCTTGAACATAATCGCAGAATATAATTACCAGAATGTTATAATGGGTGGAGACTTTAACTGTGTTTTAGACCCTTACTTAGATAAATCTAGTCAAAAACAGAGAGGTAATACCAAATCTAAAACTAGCAAACTTTTAAACACATATATAAAAAATACAAATATAACAGATGTTTGGAGGATTGCAAATCCGACCGGCAGGGATTACTCGTTCTATTCAATGGTACACAAGACATATTCACGTATAGATTATTTCCTATTGGATACAAAATTAATTCTGTATACTTCGAAACCAAAATACCATACAAATACGATTTCAGATCACTCCCCACGAACTGTCTTTTTAAAAATGGAAGGAATGTCTAAGAATAAACCGTTCTGGAGGTGCAACCCCAAAATGTTATGAGACCCGCAAGGAAGTATATATTTAAAACAGCAAATGGATCTTTTTTTCGAAATCAATGACACGCCAGACCTATCACCTACATTATTATGAGAATCTTTCAAAGCATTTATTTGAGGTGTTACAATTTCATACCAAGCTTTTCAATATAAAAAAAATAAGAACAAACAAAGACAGTTAGAAGAACAAATTGGACATAGATAATGCTAAAGACCCAACTACGGATAAACATAATAAAACATTAATACTGAAATTTAAATTAAATAAATTATTATCAGAGAAAGTTATAAGATTATTCCAAATAACAAGACAGGAACATTTTGAATTTGGGGATAAGCCCCATAAACCTTTGGCACGTCAGTTAAAAAAATGAGAAAAAGAACACACGATTTCAAATATCAAATGAGCGAGAGGGGAAGTACTAACTTTACCGAATTATATTAATAAAAGATTTGCGCAATTTTATGAGAATTTGTACACATCTAAAACGACAACGGACACCAATAAAGTTACAGAGTTCTTGGATAATTGTAACCTTCCCAAACTAGAGTTGCAGGAACAAGAGGAATTGGGAGCACAAATCTCAAATAAGGAAATAGAAGAAACAATAATCTCATTACAAAATGGAAAAACACCAGGTCCCAACGGATTTAGTTATGAATTCTATAAATGTTTTAATGACATATTTACACCACGCCTACAGAAAATGTGTACATATGCCTTTAAAGAACAAACACTACCTCAAACACTAGCAGAATGAATGATTACATTAATACTTAAGAAAGATAAAGATGTGGAAGAAACCGGATCATATAGAACTATTGCACTGTTAAACACAGATCAAAAAATATTAGCGAAAATATTAGCTAGAAGGCTAAGTAAGTATGCTAGTAAATTAATACATCCGGATCAAACGGGGTTTATCCCTAAGAGACAATCATTTAATAATTTGAGACGTCTGCTCAACATAATGCATTCACAACAAATTGAAGATCAAAAACTATCAATTATTTCGTTGGACGCAGAGAAAGCATTCGATCAGGTTGAATGGGTTTATATGGTTAAGGTATTGCAAAAATTTCAACTAGGAGAGAATTTCATTCTATGGATTAAATTATTATACAATAAGCCAACGGCCATAATATTAACTAATAATATTTTATCTACGAAATTTCAATTGTCAAGGGGTAATGGACAAGGATGTTCATTATCACCGTTGTTATTTGCCCTTATAATTGAACCCCTAGCGGAAAGATTTAGAACTCATCTGAATATCCATGGCTATAATACAAAATATTCAAACAATAAAATATCATTATATGCTGATGATGTACAATTGTACATCACAAAACCTCATATCACTATACCAAATATATTAAATTTAATCAAGGATTTCGGATCATTTTCAGGATATAGAATAAATCGGAATAAAAGTGAAATCATGTTAAAAAATACCAAAAGATTCTACACATCTCTCACAGTTTCCTTTTAAAATAGCTATGGAAAATTTTAAATACTTGGGTATTGAAATCACAAGAAGATATCAAGACATGTTCAATGCAAATTATAATCCTTTACTTAAGAAACTCTATAATTTAATTAAATTTTGGAAAACGCTTCCTATGTCCTTAATAGGCCGAATAAACGCCATAAAAATGACTTTTCTACCACAAATTCTATAACTGTTCCAATCAATCCCAATATACCTACCCAAAAAGTTTTTTTTTTAAACTGGATTCAGATATTACAAATTTTATTTGGGATTATAAGTCCCATAGAATACAAAGATCACACTTGAATACACCCAAAGCAGTAGGGGGATTAGCACTCCCTAATTTCATGTATTACTATTGGTCCGTAAATATTAGAAATATGATTAAATTGCTGGATAATTCTTCCCAGCAACCGGATTGGATTATTATGGAGAAAGAGGACTGCTCCCCATATAATATTGGAGCGATCCTTCTTTCACCAATGACGCTGAATAATATAAATTATAACAAAAATCCAATTATACATAGTACAATTAGAATTTGGAAACAAATAAAATACAACACAAAATTAAGAAATTTATCTCTCCTATCTCCTTTGTTTAAACCATCAATTATAGATAAAGCATTTATACAATGGGAATTAAAACCTTGGGAGATTTGTATGAAACGGGAAAATTATTAACATTTAAACAATTTCAACTAAAATACAATTTGGGAAACAATCAGTATTTTAAATATTTCCAAATATGTAATTATTTGAAAAAGTCTGCACAAGAATATCACAATATGCCATTAGATTTACTGGATGAAGCAATGAATACAAAGGCTGAATCAGCAAACCTAATATCATATATATATATAATATTATTCTAAATGCAGAAATACCAACAACTAAAGGCATCAGAAAAGACTGGGAAAAAGAATTAAGTATAATAATTTCCAAAGAAAGGTGGGAAGAACACTTATTAAATGTGCATAAATGTTCAATTAATGTAAGACACACCTTAATACAATTTAAAATCATATACAGATTATACTATTCAAAAACCAAAATAAGTAAACTTTTTCCCAACGTCTCAATCATTTGCGATAAATGCCAGTTTCAAGAAGCTACTCATTTGTCTTTTGTACAAAAATTCAAAAATTTTGGATTAAAATCTTTGAAATCCTCACAAAATTATTAAAAATAAAACTGACACCAAAGGCAGATAGGATTATGTTTGGAATAACGGAAGGTAGCCCTGAATTAAATGCGTTTCAAAAGAATCTATTTGAATGCAGCTTAATAATCGGAAAAAAGGTCATCTTAGAATTCTGGAAAAATGCTCCTACACCAACAGTAAATATGTGGATTTCAACTATGTTTGAAACACTACATCTGGAAGATATGAGACTCCGCCTGGAAGGAAAATCAGACCGTTTCTATCAGACGTGGTCTGCATTTGTAGATGTACTGCAAGGATAGGACCTCAAGAGTACCTCGAAAAGGTACCGGCGTGATTCCTTTTGCATGATGTTTATGATATAGTAACTGCCTTTTCCTTTTACTACTCTCTCTCTTTTTTCTCTTTCCCAGGGTCTATCCCTTAATCTCCTTTCTCTTACTCTTCGACCAAGGGCTCTTCTATCTTTTCCGTTGGCACGCTTTTTCACGTTCACAACTCCTTTCACTTTCTCTACTCTTTCTGTTTCCATTCCCTTTCTTTAAAAGCCTTAACAATTAAGGGGTACAATGATTGTAATATTATATTACATATCTGAGGAAAGACATTCTTGCCATAGAAGGGGTACAGACAAGATTCACCAGACTGATTCCTGGGATGTCAGGACTTTCATATGAGGAAAGACTGGATAGACTCAAAGTCAAAGTCAAGTCAAAAGTCAAAAGTCAAAGTCAAAAGAGTTTATTGTCATGTGTCCCTGACAGGACAATGAAAATCTTTCTTTGCATAGCACAACAGAACATAGAAGGCATTGACTACAATTCTATACATAAATACACCCATGACTTAATAAATTAATAAAGTGCAATAAAGTGACTCGGCTTGTACTCGCTGGAATTTAGAAGACTGAGGGGGGATCTTATAGAAACTTACAAAATTCTTAAGGGGTTGGACAAGCTAGATGCTGGAAGATTGTTCCCGATGTTGGGGGAGTCCAGAACAAGGGGTCACAGTCTAACGATAAGGGGGATTCCCTTTAGGACCGAGATGAGGAAAACATTCTTTACACAGAGAGTGGTGAGTCTCTGGAATTCTCTGCCACAGAAGGTAGTTGAGGCCAGTTCATTGGCTATATTTAAGAGGGAGTTAGATGTGGCACTTGTGGCTAAAGGGATCGGGGGTATAGAGAGAAGGCAGGTACGGGATACTGAGTTGGATGATCAGCCATGATCATATTGAATGACGGTGCAGGCTCGAAGGGCCGAATGGCCTACTCCTGCACCTATTTTTCTATGTTTCTATATACGGGATGTACACAGGTGTAATTTACCTCTAATAAATAAAAATATTTTAAAAATTAAATAAAATTAAAAAATTCTGGTCAGTCTGAAGAAGGATCTGGAGTTGAAATGTCGGCTCTCCATGTTCCCCAGAGATGCTGCCTGTCCTGCAGTTACTCCAGCACTCCGTGTCCTTTCATTGTGCTGTTTATGCCAATAGCATAAAAAAATAAGCCTTTGCATTAGATCTTGGTCGACATGACACCAACAAACCAATACCAATGTCCAATATCTTCTTTTGTGATGGTACGCACATGTACAGCTTACCAGCACATTTGCAAAATTAAACATAATTACTTTGTTTTCTGGTCACGTAACACATATATTTATTAAAGGTACATACCGCACTATAATAGTAGACTGAAATGCTGGAGAAACTCCGTGGGTGAGGCAGCATCTATGGAGCGAAGGAGCAGGTGATGTTTCGGGTCGAGACCCTTCTTCAGACTGATGTGGGGGTGGGTGGGTCGGGAAGAAGAAAGGAAGAGGCGGAGACAGTGGGCTGTGGGAGAGCTGGGAAGGGGAGGGGAAGGAGGGAGAAAGCAGGGACTACCTGAAATTGGAGAAGTCAATGTTCATGCCACTGGGGTGTAAACTGCCCAAGCGAAATATGAGGTGCTGCTCCTCCAATTTACGGTGGGCCTCACTCTGGCCATGGAGGAGGCCCAGGACAGAAAGGTCGGATTCGGAATGGGAGGGGGAGTTGAAGTGCTGAGCCACCGGGAGATCAGGTTGGTTATTGAGAACAGGGTCACATGAGTGGCACGGGTGGGGGATCGATTCACGAAATTTGAGAAATGTATGTAGACTGTATGGAACAATTCGTATAGCCTCCAAAAATGTCGGATGGATTTTTTCGCACGGTTGGTGTATTGTATATATTTATTACTTGAATAAAGTCTATTTTGAAACATTAAAAAAAAAATTGAGAACAGGGCCATCAGCTTGGTGAAAGACGCTCTTTGGTCTGCCCGAGCGTTGTTCACCACCCAGCAGAGCGAGATGTCCGTCGGGGAATGTTGTCGACTGGCCCGCTGCAGACTGCAGGAGTACGTGCTAAGGGACGCACTGAAGCTCAGTGCAGCCAACGCCAAGGCTCGGTGGGGAAGGGCCACAGTATGGTGGAGACGCCCCTCAAAATAAGGGAGGGTATCCCACGCCAGTGGGCCACATGAGTGGCACGGGTGAGGGACAGATTTGTGAAATTAGTTGAAAAGAAATGTCTAAACTGTATTGATCAATTTGTATAGCCTCCGAAAATGTCGGATGGATTTTCCGCAAGGTTCATGTATTGAATATATTTATCATTTGAATAAAGTCTATTTTGAAATATATAAAAAAGAACAGGGCAAAGCGATCGGCAAGCCTACGCTTGGTCTCACCGATTTGACACCGCTGTTCCAGGCTCCGCTCTATGATCTTTGGTTCCAGGTGTCAATTTCTCTACATCGGTGAGACCAAGCGCAGGCTCAGCGATCGCTTCACCCAACACCTCCACTCAGTTCGCAATAACCAACCTGGCCATCAGTCTGAAGAAGGGTCTCGACCGGAAACGTCACCTATTTCCTTCGCTCCATAGATGCTGCCTCACCCGCTGAGTTCCTCCAGCATTTTTGTTCTTCTATTTTTCCAGCATCTGTAGTTCTTTCTTAAATGCTTGCTTTATAAATATCATTTTGCATCCCTTTGTTCCTGAACTTTTCTGTAGGGCAGCAAAATAAAATTTATATTTATGTGTTATAAAGTTCCTCCTCTCTAATTCCATTCAACACTCGAACGGCTGCCCCACCAACAGTCTGTCTGTCCGTTCCGTTTATGTGGTGTTGGAGGAAACCTTTTAAAAAAATCTGTCATGGTTTTTTTAATGTTAGAAAAGATTAAATTCACATTGAGGGGGTCTGTGAAAAATCTTTATTTGAAATGGGAACTCTTTTTATCATACTTTGAGCGTCTAAAGGAACTACCTATTGACTGAGGGCACTTGACATTAAGTGGGGATCTGCCTTTATTCTGTTTTGTTACTTTATGATTGCTAAAAAGTGCATTTGATTTTGTGATATATTTGGATTGTGAAAAAATAAACTGCCAAGGGGTGTTTAGGGAGGGTGGGTTATTTTGTTTATATTATTATTTATAAAAAACAAAATGGAGGAAAATGTAATGCCATACATCAGATGTACTGTGTGTACTGTGAATAAAAAGCTATTAATTTAAAAAAAAAATCTCTTACCTCAACGAAAATGCGTTTTCTTTCCCCCCCGTATCGTGTCTCCGTCCGCACTGCGGCCTAACGTCGAGGAGTTGCCGGACTCTGCCAGAAACAAACTTCGGGAGCTCCAACCGCGGGACTTACGTAGAGCTCGCTCCTTTGGGAGACTGACTTCGGGAACTCCAAGCCGCAGGAGCTTCGATCTCCCTGACACGAGAGTGTCGATCGCCCCGACGTGGGAGCTTCGACCGCAGGAGAAAATATGGGAAGAAGATTGGACTTTATTGCCTTCCATCACAGTGAGGAATGTGGGGAATCCGCTGTGGTGGATGTTTATGTTAACTTTTATGTACTTGTGTGTCTTGTTGCTTTTTTTTTAGTATGGCTGCATGGTAATACGAATATCACTCTACCTTAATTGGTACACGTGACATTAAAAGACAATAGGTGCAGGAGTAGGACATTCGGCCCTTCGAGCCAGCACCGCCATTCAATGTGATGATGGCTGATCATCCACAATCAGTACCCCGTTCCTGCCTTCGCCCCATATCCCCTGACTCCGCTATTTTTAAGAACCCTATCTAGCTCTCTCTTGAAAGCATCCAGAGAACCGGCCTCCACTGCCCTCTGAGGCAGAGAAGACCGTTGAAACCTTCAAGTATTACAAGACACAAAGTGTTGGACCTGAAACGTCACTTATCCATGTTCTCCACAGATGCTGCCAGCTGCTGAGATTTGTTTGTAATCCAGTGACTCGTGGGATACCGCAAGGCTTAGTGCTGGGTCCGCAGCTATTTCCAATATATATTAATGACTTAGATGCAGATGAAGGGATTAAGAGTAACATTAACAAATTTGCAGATGACGCAAAGCTTGGTGGCAGTGTAAACTGTGAGGATGCAGGGTGACTTGGACTGGTTGGGGGGGAGTGGGCAGATGCAGTTTAGTGTGGATAAACGTGAGGTTATCCACTTTGGTGGCAAGAACAGGAAGGCAGATTATTATCTGAATGGTGTCAAGTTGGGAAGAGGGGAAGTACAACGGATGTTTAGGCACTGCTCTGAGCTGGTTCGTTTCCTACCTCAAAAATCGGAGTTTCTCTACCATATAACCATATAACAATTACAGCACGGAAACAGGCCATCTCAGCCCTTCAAGTCCGTGCCGCACAACTTTTTTCCCTTAGTCCCACCTGCCTGCACTCATACCATAACCCTCCATACCCTTCTCATCCATATGCCTATCCAATTTATTTTTAAATGATACCAACGAACCTGCCGCCACCACTTCCACTGGAAGCTCATTCCACACTGCTACCACTCTCTGAGTAAAGAAGTTCCCCCTCATGTTACCCCTAAACTTCTGTCCCTTAATTCTAAAGTCATGTCCTCTTGTTTGAATCTTCCCTATTCTCAAAGGGAAAAGCTTGTCCACATCAACTCTGTCTATCCCTCTCATCATTTTAAAGACCTCAATCAAGTCCCCCCTTAACCTTCTGCGCTCCAGAGAATAAAGACCTAACTTATTCAACCTATCTCTGTAACTTAGCTGTTGAAACCCAGGCAACATTCTAGTAAATCTCCTCTGTACCCTCTCTATTTTGTTGACATCCTTCCTATAATTGGGCGACCAAATACCAACATAGGCAATTCTTTCTCTTCCCCAGCTAGCCTTTCTGCGGGCTGCCACAAGGCTCCATCCTAGACTGCCCCTCAGCCAAGTCATTCAAAGGCACGGCATTTCTTTCCACTGCTATGCAGATGACACACAACTCTATCTTCCCTCTGAAACCCAACAACCGGTCCAATTTAATCAGCCTCTTGCACTGCCTCGAGGACATAAAGTGTTGGATGGCACAGAACTTCCTCCAAGTCTGAGGTCATCCTATCCGGTCCATCCGACTCCATCAAAACGATAACAGGCAGCCTTGGAAGCCTAACCTCATTAGTCAAACCGCACGTCAAAAACCTTGGCGTGATATTTGACTCCGCATTGAAGTTTGACAAACAAGTCAATGCTGTGGCAAAAGCTAGCTTCTTCCAGCTTCGCACGATAGCTAAAATCAAACCATTCCTCCAATTCGACGACCTTGAAAAGATCATCCACGCATTCATCTCCTCCCGCCTAGACTACTGCAACTCCCTATACACTGGTATCAGCCAATCATCCCAGTCCCGCCTGCAATTGGTCCAAAACGCCGCAGTGAGACTTCTTACTGGTACCCATAAAAAAGATCACATCACCCCGATCCTGGCCTCTCTCCACTGGCTCCCAGTACCGTACAGAATCAACTTCAAGCTCCTCTTATATGTTTACAAAGCCCTTAACAGGCTTGCCCCCCCTCCCCCATCGCAAATCTTCTAATCCACCATTCTACCTCCAGGTCCCGCAGGTCGGCCGACTTGGGGCTACTGACTATCCCACGGTCTAGGTTTAAACTCGGGGTGACTGCGCTTTTGCGGTTGCAGCACCTAGACTGTGGAACAGCATCCCTCTCATCAGAACTGCCCCCTCCCTCGACTCCTTTCAGTCGAGGTTCTAAACCTATTTCTACTCCCTAGCGTTTTTGAGGCCCTCTGAGGGTGCGCTGTAAACAGTTTATGTATGCATTGTTAGGTCTATGTACCATTGTATGTAGCACATTAGTAACTGCTCTGATGCACAGCACTTGAGGTCAACGCGAGTAGTTTTTAAATGTGCTGTACAAATAAAATTGATTGATTGATAAATGTGAGGTTAACCACTTTGGTGGCAAGAACAGGAAGGCAGATTATTATCTGAAAGGTGTCAAGTTGGGAAAAGGGAAAGTACAACGGATGTTTCGGCACTAAAAAAACTCTGAAATAGGCAGGCAAAAAGGCATAATAAAATTACAAAAAAAGGCACGAAAAAGGCATTTATTGACAAAAAAAAACCATAAAGGGGCATGTATTTCCACCACCAAAATATGGTCAAAATTGATAATATAAAGGTATACTACATTTCCTGGTTGCACATAATTACTAACATTTTTTTCATATTATCTGGTGTTAAACTATGCCGTCGGTCAGACAAAGTATGCTTCAGTTGTGGAAAACTTTTTTCGACATCAGCTGAGGTCACTGGTGCATACCTGAAACAAGCTACAGACTCCATATTCATGTCAATATCTTGTACATCACAACCACCTTTGAGAACTTTTGCGATGTTCTGTATTTCTTCAAGATCCTTGTTACCTGAAATCACTCTCTCACATTTTTCTTGTATGTCTTTACCTACGTCGTCAGGAACTTTACGAAGATCGTCAGTTATTTCATTGAAAACCTGCAAGTTATTCGTTAATGTTTCGCCATGTTTCTCAAGGGAAGCGATAGCTTGTGGGAAGTTTGCAAAATTGGAAGCAAGAAACACAAGATCGCGGTGGACGGACTGGTTCTGCATGATTTCACTGACGATCCTGACTGCAGCAGATTCTTCTTCTTCAAAACCGTTGACGATTTCTTTTATCGTTTCAAAATGTGCAGCATAGTAGTGTACAGCAGAGAGCCATGTACCCCACCGAGTCAAAGTGGGCTGAGGAGGTAGCGGAATCTCGGGTGCCATTTCCTTGAACAACTGCACACGTGACGGTACTTTGCAGAAGATTTTCTTGGCGTTGGAAACCAGGCGATCAACATTTGGAAACAAGCAGCGTATGTGCTCGGCAATTTCATGGAGTCCGTGAGCCAAGCATGACAAATGCAACATTTTGGGGAATAACACTTTAAGAGCACAAGCAGCGTTTTTCATGTACGCTGCATTAGTCACAAACAGAAGAACATTCTCGTGTTTTATACCTTCTGGCCAAAGTACAGCAAGTGAAGATGTAAACAAGTGAGCAATAGTTGAGCTGTTTGTCTTCTCCAATACTTCCGAAGTCAACAAAAACTCCTTCGATGGTTGACCTGCCTCCAGTGTACCGATGACCACATTGGCAACATATCTCCCCACAGCATCGGTTGTCTCGTCTATCGAGATCCATATTTTGTTGCATGCAACTTTGTCTCTGATTTTCTGCACGACAATGTCAAAGTTGTTGTCAACATATTTTTTCCACAATAATGACTCGCTTGGTATAGGTTGCTCCGTGTATTTCTGCAAAAAACCTCTGAGAGATTTGTTTTCCAATTTCCACAGTGGAATTCCAGCATCAATGAATGCCCTGCACAGATATCTCGGAAACTCAGATTTGTGACTGGAGCCAGCAGTAGAGGCAGTAGTGAGGACACCAGCTGGCATAATGCCCGCCTTCAGTTTCTCTGCTGCTGCCTTGTGTTTAGCTGTCTGTAGATGGTGCGAGACAAAATATCTCTTCACGTGACTCACTGTTTTCACACAAGCTTTGCAAAATAGCATGCCGTTGTCTGCGGACAATACATCACTCCCATACAATTTCACCAAATTGTTCAGTTTTTGAGAAAGCGTTGGCTTCACTTTAGGCTTCTTGCCTCCCGCATGGGTAGATTTTGGGTGGTGCCCCCGGTTTTGCCCCTGTGGTGTAAGTTATTATTAATTATTTTTTAAATAATATTTTTATTAGAAGTCATATACAATAGGGTACATTAAGAATAATATATATACATTTCATATACAACTTCTTGTTTTTGAATTTAATAATAAAAAAGTAATATAAGCAAAAAGAGAGAAAAAGAAAGTTAGGTAAGATGGTGCAGGTGATAGTTTGTGAAAAGTACAAGAAAAAGAGAGAAAGGGGGAGAGATATAACATTTTTTAAAAATTTAACGAGAAAGCAAAGCAAAAAAGATAATAAAAGAAAAATAAAATGAAAGGGATATACCTACATATCTTTGTGTACCCCTTGTAAGTTATTATTAATAAGTACTGTTAACACATCAATAACTTATTAATATTATCAGGTACAACTACTCACAATTCTCTTTGAGAAAAAGTGTTTCCTCATCTCCGTTCTAAATGGCTTGCCCCTTATTCTTAAACTGACCCTGTCCAAACCCTGAATAATCTTATATGTTTCAATAAGATCCCCTCTCATCCTTCTAAATTCCAGAGTGTACAAGCCCAGCCGCTCCATTCTCTCAGCATATGACAGTCCCGCCATCCCGGGAATTAACCTTGTAAACCTACGCTGCACTCCCTCAATAGCAAGAATGTTCCTTTTCACACCCTTTTCACACAGAGGGTGGGGGTGTATGGAACGAGCGGCTAGAGAAAGTAGTTGAGGCAAGTACTACGACAACATTTAAAAGAAAACATTTGGAGCAGAACCTACAGGAAAGGTCTAAAGGAATTCAGAGGGTGGTAGAGGCCGGTTCTCTGGATACTTTCAAGATAGGGCTCTTAAAGATAGCGGAGTCAGGGGATATGGGGAGAAGGCAGGAACGGGGTACCGATTGGGGATGATCAGCCATGATCACATTGAATGGCGGTGCTGGCTTGAGGGCTGACCTACTCCTGCACCTATTGTCTATTGAATATGGGCCAGGCACAGGCAAGTGGGACAAGCGTAGATGGGGCATCTTTGTCAGCATGGGCGGAAGGGCTTGTTTCAGTGCTGTTTCATGCACACTCTATGACAAGGAAATGGGAAGAGGAGGCCACTCAGACCCTCTGGCCTGTCCCATCCATTCAACATGATCATGCTCATCTCTGCTGGCCTCTTCAGCTTCCCCAGAACCGTCAATTCCATGCTGTTTCAAATATTTGCCCATCACCACCTTAAATACATCTAATGCTGCAACCTTCACCGACCTCGAGGGCTGAGATCAATCTCTGTAAACCTGCCCTCAAGGACAAGGAGATTCAACGCATAGTTTTAAATGACCGGCCCCTTCATTTGTACAGGCAGGAGACAGGGAAAAAAATGAAAAAAGAGGAAGAGAGATGGGGGTCCGGGGGGGGCATTGCCCCCTGCTAGGGTTCCAAGGGGCAACGCCACTGGCGAGGGTCAAATGTAAGATTTTTTTGACAATTGTAGTTTGAAATGACACACGCGCACACAGATACACACACCCAAACAGACAAATGCGCACACAGACATGCACACACAGATACACACCCCCATACAGACAAATACGCACACACAGACACGCACACAGATACATACACCCATACAGACAAATACACACACACAGATACACGCACCCATACAGACAAATACGCACAGACACACAGCAGATAAATACGCACAGACGCACGCACCAAGGGGCAACGCCACTGGCGAGGGTCAAATGTAGGATTTTTTTTGATAATTGTAGTTTGAAATGACACACGCACACACAGATACACACACCCATAGACAAATATGCACACACACACAGACACACACCACAGACGCACGCACCCATACAAATACGCACACACAAAAACACTCACATGCACAGACACACATAGACAGATCAACACGCACACAGATACACCAGGCATGAGACAGGAAAAAACTGAAGAGTGGAAGAGAGATGTGAGTCCAGGGGGTAAAATGCAGTCTCACACGCACGCAAGCGAGTACATCACACACACACGTACACATACAGCCTCTCTCCCACACACACACTCCTACGCAGAGTGTGAAGCTCTCTCCAACCACACACACACACACACACAGTGGGGGCTGGAAGCATTGGCCCAGAGAGCTGGTGAAGGGGGCAGAGCAGGGAGCAGATAGTACACAGGGTGGCACCAACCGTGGGAACTTTATCCTGGCCGCTGGGGTCAGGCTTGATGTCTGCGGGCGGTGTTCTGCGGGTCGATGGCTTCTTCATTCTGCGTGAGCGACGCTTCATCTTTGTCTGAGGAAAAAAAAAATTCCCGGCATTATTTATAGAGCAGGGCGCTCCCTCCCTCCCTCCCGCGGCCCCCCCTCCTCACCACCCCTCCCCCTCCCTCAAACCCCCTCCCCCCAAACGTGTGCGCACCCACCTTAGGTTCATCCAGTGACTTTGTGCCTTGTGGCTCGACCTTTATTTCCTTCTTCAGAGGTCGGGGAGGGAAGGAGACAGCAGTGAACACACAGGCCCCAACACACCAGTCCATCCCCCACCTCCCCCCACCCCATCCCCCCCTCGGGATGTCCCGGTGGGAGGGCGGCACTTTCTGCACGGGAAGGACCCGCTAGTTCCAACGACAAACTTGTTAAAACGGGTGTCAAGGGTTCAGTTTAGAGATACAGCGCGGAAACAGGCCATTCGGCCCACTGTGTCTGCGCCGACACAGCGATCCCCGCACATTAACGTGATCCTACACACACTAGGGACAATATTTTTTACATTTACCAAGCCAATTAACCTACACACCCACACATCGTTGGAGTGCGGGAGGAAACCGGAGCACCCGGAGATAATCCACACAGGCCACAGGGAGAACGTGCAAACTCCGTACAGACAGCACTCGTGGTCAGGATCGACAAAAAGCATGGACGCATTGGTGATAATTTTCCAATGTTCTACAGATTCAGGATCAGTTCCTGAGGATTGGAGGGTAGCTAATGTTATCCCACTTTTTAGGAAAGGCGGGGCGAGAGAAAACACGGAATTATAGACCAGTTAGCGTGACATCGGTGGTGGGGAAGATGCCGGAGACAATCATAAAAGATGAGATAGTGGCACATTTGGATAGCAGTGACAGGATCTACGAAGGGGAAATCATGCTTGACTAATCCTCTGGAATTGTTTGAGGATGTAACTAGGAAGATGGACAAGGGAGAGCCAGTGGATGTAGTGTACCTGGACTTTCAGAAAGCATTTGATAAGGTTCCACATAGGAGATTAGTGGGCAAAATTAGGGCACATGGTATTGGGGGTGGAGTGCTGACATGGATAGAAAATTGGTTGGCAGACAGGAAACAATGAGTGGGGATTAACGGATCCCTTTCAGAATGGAAGGCAGTGACTAGTGGGGTACTCGGTGCTGGGACCGCAGCTATTTACAACATACATCGATGATTTGGATAAAAGGATTCAAAGTAACATTAGCAAATTTGCAGATGACACAAAGCTGGGTGGCAGTGTGAACTGTGAGGATGATACTATGAGAATGCAGGGTGACTTGGACAGGTTGGGGGAATCTGCAGATAAATGGCAGATGCAGTTTAATGTGGATAAATGTGAGGTTATCCACTTTGGCAGCAAAAACAGGAAGGAAGATTTTTATCTAAATGGTGTCGCTGGGAAAAAGGGAAGTATAACGGGATCTGGGGGTCCTTGTTCATCAGGCAACGAAAATAAGCATGCAGGTACAGCAGGCAGTGAAGAAAGCGAATGGCATGTTGGCCTTCATAACAAGGGGAGTTGAGTATAGGAGCAAAGAGGTCTTTCTGCAGTTGTACAGAGACCACACCTGGAGTATTGTGTGCAGTTTTGGTCTCCAAATTTGAGGAAGGACATTCTTGGGCACGCTAGCGGCAGGAAACATGTTCCCGATATTGGGGGAGTACAGAACCAGGGGCCACAGTTTAATAATAAGGGGTAAGCCATTTACAACGGAGACGAGGAAACACTTTTTCACACAGAGAGTTGTGCATCTGTGAAATTCTCTGCGTCTTAGGGCGGTAGAGGCCGGTTCTCTAGTGTGTGAACAGGCGATCGCTGGTCGGCAAGGAGTCGGTGAGCCGAAGGGAGAGGGAGGAGTGAGGGGTGGTGAAGGGGAGGGGCGCCGGGGAGGGGGTTGGGTTGGTGTCCATCCTCACCAGTTTGTGGCACCACCATTGTTCACAGATCCACGTCATCGCTCTGTGGAGGGCACAGGGACGGGGGGGGGGGGGAGGGAGGGGGGAAAGGGAGGAGGAAGAAGGAGGGGGGGAGATAGGGAGGAGGGAGAGGGAGGGGGAAAAGGGAGGGGGGAGATAGGGAGGGGGGAGATAGGGAGGGGGGAGAGGGAGGGGGAGAAGGAGGGGGGAGAAGGAGGGGGGAGAAGGAGGGGGGAGAAGGAGGGGGGAGAAGGAGGGGGGAGAGGGGGGCAGAGGGGAGAGGGAGGGCAGAGGGGAGAGGGAGGGCAGAGGGGAGAGGGAGGGCAGAGGGGAGAGGGAGGGCAGAGGGGAGAGGGAGGGCAGAGGGAGGGGGAAGAAGGAGGAGGGAGGGGGAGAGGAAGGGGAGAGAGGGAGGGGGGAGGGGGGAGAAGGAGGGGGGAGGGGAGGGGGAGAGAGGGGGGAGAGGAAGGGGAGAGAGGGTTGGGGAGAGGGAGGGGGAGAGGGGTGGGGGAGAGGGGTGGGGGAGAGGAAGGGGGGAGAGGAAGGGGGGAGAGGAAGGGGGGAGAGGGAGGAGAGCGGGAGGGGTGGGGAGTGAGTGAGGGGCCAGCAGGTTTTCGTCCGTCCTCACCAGCTTTTGGCACCGCCGCCGATGACACGTCCACCTCCGGCCGCTCCGACCGTTCCTGGCGACGCAGGCCCGGCACTCACCGCAGTCGCTCGGCACGGCACAGGCCGTACACTCGCCGCAGCCAAAGCGCTGCCAGCAACAACACCACGGGGAGGGGGAGACAAGGGAGGGGGAGCTTCAGTTAGTACAAGGCCTAGAAACCAACTCACAGAGAGGGAAAGAGAGGGAGGGGGAGAGAGAGAGAGAGAGAGGGAGAGGGATACAGACGGAGAAAGTGAGGGAGAAAGTGAGAGAGAAAGAGAGAGAGAAAGAGAGACACACACAGGGAGAGAGAGGGAGGGAGAGACAGAGAGAGAAGATAGAGAGATCGATAGAGAGAGAGAGACACACACAGAGACAGAGAGAGAGAGAGAGAGAGAGAGAGAGAGAGAGAGAGAGACAGAGTACAAATATAGAGACAAACTGGCAGAGCAAAATAGAGACAAACGGAGAGAGATCGAGAGATAGTGAGAAAGAGAGAGAGACACACACAGAAGTGATAAAGATAGCGAGAGACAGAGAGATGGAAAAAGAGAGATAGAGAAAGAGAAGAGAGAGAGAGAGAGAGAGAGAGAGGGAGATGGAGAGAAAGAGAGAGGATAGTGACAGACACAAAATGCTGGAGTAACTCAGCGAGACTGGCGGTATCTCTGGAGAGAAGGAATGGGTGACGTTTCGCCACTTCCCGTCTCTCTCTCACACACTCACTCTCTCTCTCCCATCCTCTCCCTCTCAACCACCCCCCACTCTCTCTCACACACACACACACACAGAATGGAGTTCCCTCCTCTTACCTTGTAGTAGTTGAGCTTTCTCCCGCGCTCCCGACGTTTTGCTGAGGTGGGGGAGACGAAGAGACAGGGGGAGACAGGGAAGGAAAAAAAATAGGATGAGAGAGGTAGATAATCTATCTATTTCTGCACAGATTCACCACCCTCTGGCTAAAGAGATTCCTCCTCATCTCCTTGTCAAAGGAACATCCTTTAATTCTGAGGCTGTGCCCTCTGGTCCTAGACTCTCCCACCAGTGGAAACATCCTCTCCATCCAGGCATTTCACTGTTCGGAAATTTTCAATGGCGGCACGGTGGCGCAGCGGTAGAGTTGCTGCCTCACAGCGTGTGTGTGTGTGTGTGTGTGTGTGTGTGTGGGCGTGAGATGGGCAGTTTCGTCCCACACTCCAAAAACATACGGGTTTGTAGGTTAATTGGCTCAGTAAATGTAAAATTGTCCCTAGTGTGTGTAGGGTAGTGTTAATGTATGGGGATCGCTGGTCATTGCAGACTCGGTGGGCCGAAGGGCCTGTTTCCACGCTGTATCTCTAAACTAAACCAGTGTGTGAATGGGTAATCGTGAGGAAATATTATACAATAGAATTGCTCAAATGATAACTTCTGTGTGAGGAACGTATGTTAAGTTGCAAGAGAAGGACTTGGAGATGAGGTTTTCAGAAATACATAGCCCACAAAGAAATAAAGAACACACACATATATGAGAACAGATGGCTTATTATAACATGGAGATGTTGATGTAAATAGGCATAGCTTTGTTTGCTTTGAAGCGGCTATAACTGTCTGAAGTTGCATTTGGTTTAGTTTGGTGTTTAGAGTATAGGTTATTGATGGGGTTCTTCTCAAGACATGAGCATCATGTGTCCTTTCTTTATGGCACATTTTTGAGCTCGGGTGTGCTATAAAGGGGATTTATGATTGTCTATATTGGGTATTGGGCACCAAAGCTAGATAATAGTCTGTGATCTGGTTTGTGCTATTTAAATGTATTTGTGTTGCGATAAGAGATAAGGCATAGGTGATGGTTGTGTGACCTTTGTATAAGGGTGGTTTCTTATGTTTATAGAAAACTGAGAAAGTAACTCTGTTTTGATAACCTTCCATTTGCTGTGTGGAATGTTATTAATTCGTCCAGAGATAGAAGGGGGAGGTTGTAATTAAACTAGACCCGAGCTTGGGAAGAAGCAATCAAGTGTGACAATTAGTTGCCTTTGTGTGGTTGGGGATTGTAGAAATAACTTAAGTCCTTCCCACTTTGTAAGAATGGGGAAAAACTCATATTTAATCCATAAGTAACTGTGTTTTAACTATGAAGTAGGGACATTATTTGTGAAGTGTATTGTGTTTTATTTAGGATTGTAAGTATTAGACTTTGTTTAAATCTGAAGTTTTAGAAATAACTTTCTTTTCCAAAAGTGAAAATATATGTTTTGTGTGTATGTATTGTGTGATTGCTGTATGATGAGTATTTTATATTCTGAGAGGTGTTCTCTGAGAATTAGTTTTATATTTCTGTGGTTTTACTTCATTGAAATAAAATGATTTTGAGCAAAGAGGTTAAAGTAAACCACAGAGGGGAAGAAGGTTGTAATGGGGCCAGAAAAGGGAAAATCATGTGACTATACGTGTTGTCAATCACTGGAAGGGATTTAGTTGATTGGTTAATGCAAATAAGCTAAATGTATGGTAAACCATAATGATTGGTTAATAGTTTGCCACGCCTTCTGTACCATAATTGTCTAATACCTATATAATATGTTACGTTTGGGTCAAAGCAGTAGTTCTTTCGACCTGCCCCAGTTTCTACCTTTGTGGTGGAAGGTTTAAAGAATTATCCAGCGCTGTCAGAATAAAGAATTGATTTTAGCAGCAATGATTTGAATCAAGTTTTCTTGAATTGGACTGACATAAGAACTGTTTAACAATCGCTGGTCATTGCGGACTTGGTGGGCCGAAGGGTCTGTTTCCCGCGCTGTATCTCCAAACGTAAACTAAACTAAACTTGCAAATTAAGCTTTTGGGATTCCTGCACCAGCACTCCCAAGTCCCTTCACCCCACCGGGCCCGCGCCGACCAGCGATCACCCATTCACAATCGGGACAATTTTACATTTACACCAAGCCGGTTAACTTACAAAACCTGCACGGCCTTGGAGTGCGGGAGGAAAGGGAAGATCTCGGAGGAAAACCCACGCAGGTCACGGGGAGAACATGCAAACTCCGTACAGACAGCACCAGTGGTCAGGATCGAACCCAGCCGCCTGGCGCTGTGAGGCAGCGACTCCACCACAGTGTGTGAGCGTACACTTTGCTACACTGTGTGACAGGTGGGGGGGGGTTGTACTCACCTCTGCATTCCGCACAGTAGAACTTTATGTTTTTCTTTCCGGGGCTGAAGAGAACACCCGGCACCCACTGTTGACAACCTTCACAGCAACTGCACCACACAGCGGCAGGGGGAGAGAGAGAGGGGGGGGAGAGAGAGAGAGAGAGAGAGAGAGGGGGGAGAGAGAGAGAGAGGGGGGGGGGAGACAGAGAAGGGGGGGAGACAGAGAGGAGGGGAGACAGAGGAGGGGGGAGACGGAGGGGGGGGAGACGGGGAGGGGGGGAGGCGGAGAGGGGGGGAGGCGGAGAGGGGGGGAGGCGGAGAGGGGGGGAGGCGGAGAGGGGGGGAGGCAGAGAGGGGGGAGGCAGAGGGGGGGAGGCAGAGGGGGGGAGACAGAGGGGGGGGAGACAGAGGGGGGGGAGACAGAGGAGGGGGAGACAGAGGGGGGGAGACAGAGGGGGGAGACAGAGAGGGGGGAGACAGAGAGGGGGGAGACAGAGAGGGGGGAGACAGAGAGGGGGGAGACAGAGAGGGGGGAGACAGAGAGGGGGAGACAGAGAGGGGGAGACAGAGAGGGGGAGACAGAGGGGGAGACAGAGAGGGGGGAGACAGAGAGGGGGGAGACAGAGAGGGGGGAGACAGAGAGGGGGGAGACAGAGAGGGGGGAGACAGAGAGGGGAGAGACAGAGAGGGGAGAGACAGAGAGGGGGGAGACAGAGAGGGGGGAGACAGAGAGGGGGGAGACAGAGAGGGGGGAGACAGAGAGGGGGGAGACAGAGAGGGGGGAGACAGAGAGGGGGGAGACAGAGAGGGGGGAGACAGAGAGGGGGGAGACAGAGAGGGGGGAGACAGAGAGGGGGGGAGACAGAGAGGGGGAAGAGAGAGGGGGGAGAGAGAGGGGGGAGAGAGAGGGGGGAGAGAGAGGGGGAGAGAGAGGGGGAGAGAGAGGGGGAGAGAGGGGGGGGGAGAGGGGGGGGGAGAGAGGGGGGGGAGAGAGGGGGGGGGGAGACAGAGAGGGGGGAGACAGAGAGGGGGAGACAGAGAGGGAGAGTGATAGGAGGAGAGAGAGAGAGGGGGAGAGACAGAAGGGGGGGAGAGTGACAGGGGGAAGAGGGACAGAGAGGAGCAGAGAGAGAGGGGGAGAGAGATAGAGAGAGAGAGAGGGGGAGACAGAGGGGGGGGGAAGAGAGGGGACAGAAAAAGACAGAGCGGGTGAGAGCGAGGAGAAAATTTAGTTTCGTTTATTGTCACGTGTACCGAGGTACAGTCAAAAGCTATTTTGCTGCGTGCTATCCAGTGAGTGGAACGACAATACATGATTACAACCGAGCTGTCCAGTGTACTGGCACAGGGTAAAGGGAATAACATTTAGTGCAAGATAAAGTCCGATTAAAGATAGTCCGAGGGTCTCCAATGAGGTAGATGGTTGGTCTCTCTGGTTGTGATAGGATGGTTCAGTTGCCTGATAACAGCCGGGAAGAAACTGCCCCTGAATCTAGAGGTGTGCGTTCGTTTTCACACTTCTGTACCTCTTGCCCGATGGGAGAGGGGAGAAGAGTGACCTGGGGTAAGATTGGTCCTTGATTATGCTGCTGGCCCTGTTCCCCCTCTCTGCCCCCCCCCCCACTCTGCAGGGGGTAGAGAAGGGTGCGTGTGTGTGTGGAGGGAGGGGTGGGATGGGTTGATCCCGAGTCAATGTCCCCCCGCCCCCCCCCCCCCCCCGTGTGTGTGTCCCGCGGTGGATGAGAGATGGCGGCTACTGCTGGATCCATAACCCCTCTCTCTCCCCCTCCTCCCCATCAGCACCCCCCTCTTAACCCTCCCCTATCTCACTCTCTACCTCCCTTCTTTCTCTTGGCTCTCCCTCCTCCCTATCTCTCCAGTCCTTTCACTTCTCCCTCCCCTCCCTTTCTCCTCTCCCCTCTCCAGCCTATCTCTCTCTCTCTGTCTCTCTCTACGCCTCTGCTGTCCCCCTCTCACTACCCCCCCCTTCTCTCTCTCTCTCACCCCCAACCTCCAGATGGGCCAGTGTGGGCAGGTTGGGCCGAAGGGCCTGTTTCCACGCTGTAAGACTCTGTGACCAAAACTGCACACAATACTTCAGGTGTGGTCTCACCACGGAGTCAGAGTGTGACCACAAAGGACAATTGCTGTCATGTACGCCAATTGCTGCAGTGAAATTTGATTTGCCATGCAGCACACAAATAAAAGTAAGACACAACATCATAGAATTTAACAGTAGACATAAACACATCCGCCCACAATGGTTCCCACTGTGGGGGAAGGCAGCAAAGTCCAGTCCCCATCCCCAGTTCACCCATGATACAGCATGGAAACAGGCCCTTCATCCCAACTTGCCCACACCAGCCAACATGCCTCATCTACACCAGTCCCACCTGCCTGCGCTTGGTCCATAACCCTCCAAACCTGTCCTATCCATGTACCTGTCCAACTACTTTTTAAACAAGGGGATAGTCCCAGCCTCAACTATCTCCTCTGGCAGCTTGTTCCATACACCCACCACCCTCTGTGTGAAAACATTACCCCTCAGATTCCAATTAAATCTTTTCCCTTTCACCTTGAACCTATGTCCTCTGGTCCTCGATTCCACTACTCTGGGTAAGAGACTTTGTGCATCGACCCGATCTATTCCTCCCATGATTTTAGACACCTCTATAAGATCACCCCTCATCCTCCTGTGCTCCCAGCCTACTCAACCTCTCCCTGTAGCTCATACCCTCTAGTCCTGGCAACATTCTTGTAAATCT
Source organism: Raja brachyura (assembly GCA_963514005.1). The sequence goes on from OY740786.1 coordinate 2,840,868, forward strand.
TCTCTGAACCTTTTCAAGCTTGACAATATCTTTCCTATAACATGGTGCCTAGAATTGAACACAATATTCTAAAAGCGGTCTCACCAACATCTAGTACAACTGTAACATGACCTCCCAACTTCTATACTCAAGGACATTCTTGCTATTAAGGGAGTGCAGCATAGGTTCACCAGGTTAATTCCCGGAATGGCGAGACTGACATACGAAGAAAGAATGGATCGACTGGGCTTGTATTCACTGGAATTTAGAATGCGTGGGGATCTTATAGAAACATATAAAATTCTTAAGGGATAGGAGAGGCAAGATGCAGGAAACATGTTCCCGACGTTGGGGGATTCCAGAGCTAGGGGCCACAATTTAAGAATAAGGGGTAGGCCAGTTAGGACTGAGATCAGGAGAAACTTTTTCACCCAGAGAGTTGTGAATCTGTGGAATTCTCCGCCACAGAAGGCAGTGGAGGCCAATTCACTGGATGTTTTCAAGAGAGAGTTAGATGTAGCCCTTAGGGCTAACAGAATCAAGGATATGGGGGAAAAAGCAGGAACGTGGTACTGGTTAAGGATGATCAGCCATGATCGTATTGAATGGCGGTGCTGGCTCGATGGGCCGAATGGCCTACTGCACCTATTGTCTATGTTTCTATTATTGTCAGCGGACTTTGAGTCTGAAGAAGGGTGTCGACCCGAACCTGAACAAAAATCTGTACCTCATTCTTGCTTTCTCCCAATATCCCTTGATTCCTTTAGCCCCAAGAGATGCAGTGCCCGTCATAATGTTTGGAAAAGACACATCATTTAGTTATTTGCCTCTGTACTCCACAATTTGAGATTGGTAACAGAAAAAAAACATGTGGTTAAAGTGCACATTGTCAGATTATATATTAAAGGCCATTATTACACATTTTGGTTTCACCGGTGGTGGGGGTGTTATGGCCTGGGCATGTATGGCTGCTGAAGGTACTGGCTCACTTATCTTCATTGATGATACAACTGCTGATGGTAGTAGCATAATGAATTCTGAAGTGTACAGACACATCCTATCTGCTCAAGTTCAAACAAATGCCTCAAAGCTCATTGGCCAGAGTTCATTCTACAGCAAGACAATGATCCCAAACGAACTGCTAAAGCACCAAAGGAGTTTTTTAAAGCTAAAAGATGGTCAATTCTTGAGGGGCCAAGTCAATCACCTGATCTGAACCCAATTGAGCTTGCCTTTTATATGCTGAAGAGAAAACTGAAGGGGACAAGCCCCCAAAACAAGCATAAGCTAAAGATGGCTGCAATACAGGCCTGGCAGAGCATCACCAGAGAAGACACCCAGCAACTGGTGATGTCCATGAATCGCAGACTTCAAGCAGTCAGTGCATGCAAAGGATATGCAACAAAATACTAAACATGACTACTTTCATTTACACGACATTGCTGTGTCCCAAACATTATGGTGCCCTGAAATGGGGAGTACTATGTATAAACACTGCTGTAATTTCTACATGGTGAAACCAAAATGTATAAAAATGGCCTTTATTAAAATCTGACAATGTGCACTTTAACCACATGTGATTTTTTTCTATTATAAATCTCAAATTGTGGAGTACAGAGGCGAATAAATAAATAGACAATAGATGTAGGAGATGGTCATTCGGCCCTTCGAGCCAGCACCGCCATTCAATGTGATCATGGCTGATCATCCCCAATCAGTTCCCCGTTCCTGCCTTCTCCCCATATCCCCTGACTCCGCTATCTTTAAGAGCCCTATCTAGCTCTCTCTTGAAAGTATCCAGTGAATTGGCCTCCACCGCCCTCTGAGGCAGAGAATTCCACAGACTCACAAATCTGTGTGAAAAAGTGTTTCCTCATCTCTGTTCTATATGGCTTACCCCTTATTCTTAAACTGTGGCCCCCGGTTCTGGACTCCTCCAACATCGGGAACATGTTTCCTGCCTCTAGCGTGTCCAAACCCTTAATAATCTTACATGTTTCAATAAGATCCCCTCTCATCCTTCTAAACTCCAGAATATACAAGCCCAGCCGCTCCATTCGCTCAACATATGACAGTCTCGCCATCCCGGGAATTAACCTTGTAAACCTACGCTGCACTCCCTCAACAGCAAGAATGTCCTTCTTCAAATTATAGGACCAAAACAGCACACAATACTCCAGGTGTAGTCTCACTAGGGCTCTGTACAACTGCAGAAGGACCTCTTTGCTCCTATACTCAACTCCTCTTGTTATAATGGCCAACGTGCCATTTGCTTTCTTCACTGCCTGCTGTACTTGCATGGTTACTTTCATAGACTGATGTACAAGGACCCCCCAGATCCCGTTGTACTTCCCCTCTTCCCAAAGACGCCATTGAGATAGTAATATGCCTTCCTGTTGTTGATACCAAAGTGGATAACCTCACATTTATCCGCATTAAACTTCACCTGCCATGTTTTAGTGTTTAACATTTCTACCTTTTTATCTAAAACTGCAAATAATAACTTGTTTCTGTTAATGCTGTTAAGTGTTTTTTTCTCTTTACATTTTAAACAGATGTCTCCGAAGAAGAAATGCAAAATTGTCAATCCAAATGCCCAGAAAAAGAGACTGATTTAGACAGCATTCGCAGAGAATATCCAAATTCGGACTACTCCAAATGCGATTATCTGCAGGACATTCTTAATGGAAAGGTAGTGGGGAAAAAAGGCATGTCATGCGTGGTTTGAAGAGCAAAAACTTGTAGTTTACAATGTCAAAATTGAAAAGTTGCGGAAAAACAAGGTGTTCGGAGTTGCTTATTGGTTACAATCTGAGTCCTTCCTCAAATTAGGTGACCAAAACTGCACACAATACTCCAGGTGTGGTCTCACTAGGGCTCTGTACAATTGCAGAAGGACCTTTTTGCTCCGATACTCAACTCCTCTTATTATGAAGGCCAACATGCCATTCGCTTTCTTCACTGCCTGCTGTACCTGCATGGTTACTTTCATAGACTGATGTACAAGGACCCCCAGATCCCGTTGTACTTCCCCTTTTCCCAACTTGATGCCATTTGGATAGTAATCTGATAGGTCTTTGTGCCAAACATTGTGGAGGGTACTGTAAATGTAACTCTCTCTTGACCTCCTTGTTCCTACACACAAATCCTCTGGCTAGGAAGGAATTCCAGGCTGACTTACACGATCAGCGTGTCGAGAGGCGGGGCGTTGAGGCTGTCCATGGCAGCGGGGTTGTCGCTGAGGGGGAGGGAGGCTTCCAGAGCCGGCTCCACCTTCAGCCTCTTGCGCAGGTCCTGGTAGCAGTCCGACTGGCTCTCGTCCTGGTCGCTGGTCGAGGCGCTCAGCCTCTTTCCCGAGCGCTGCAACGGGAGGAACGAGGGGGGGGGGGGGGGACAATTGACCGGGTGGTGAGTGAGGGAGCGTCGCACTGCGGGAGGAGCGATGGGGAGCGAGCCCCGCACTGTGGAAGGGGCAATGAGGAGGGAGGGAGGGATGGATCGAGAGAGGGATGGATGGAGTGAGGGATGGAGGGATGGATGGAGGGAGGGAGGGTTGGAGGGATGGATGGTTGGCGGGATGGAGGGATGGATGGAGGGAGGGAGGGTTGGAGGAATGGATGGAGAGGGGGATGGAGGGAGGGAGGGACGGAGGGAGGGATAGAGGGATGGAGAGAGGGATGGAGGGAGGGATGGATGGATGGAGGGGGGGATGGAAGGAGGGATGTAGAGAGGGATGGATGGAGAGAGGGATGGATGGAGAGAGGGATGGATGTAGAGAGGGATGGATGGAGAGAGGGATGGATGGAGAGAGGGATGGATGGAGAGAGGGATGGATGGAGAGGGATGGATGGAGGGAAGGAGGGAGGGAAGGAGGGATGGAGGGAGGGGGTGAGGATCGAGCGCCACACTCTCCAACCTTTGAAGTAGGGGACACGATGATGCCTTTCTTAAAGTCAAAGTCGGTGAGGTCGAGGGATTTTCCAAAGTATCTCACCAACTGCACCTTGCTGCGGAACCTCTCGGCTGTGGGGCTGAAGAGGACGTGCCGCCGTTAGACTACCGGGGTCAGCCCCCAGACGCCGGCTACCCCACCCCCTCACTCCGCTGTTGGACTGCCGGGGCCATCACCGACACGCCAGCGCCTCCCTCCATCCCTCGCCCGCCGTGCCCTGTCCCACCGGCATTCGCCCGCGCTCTACCCCGCTTACGCCAGCGTCTGCCGGCGCTCTAATCAGTTACACCCAACCAGCACCGTTCCCCAAAACTCCCCGCCCCCCCCCATCCTGTAAACCTTCCGTAGCTTCCCGTTCCTCATCGCGCCTCCACCCCATCCCATCCACCACGTCCCCTCCCCGCTCCGTTACCTCATGTAGTAGGTGTCGGTCTTGCCAATGGACGCACCAAATCGGCGGTAAACCTCGCAGCGCTTCCAGCCCACCGGCAACGGCGGACAATCCTCCCAGCCCTCCGACATCGCGGCTCACCCCCTCCCTACTGGGGGGGAGATAGAGGGGGGGGGGGGAGAGAGAGAGGAGGGAGAGAGAGAGAGAGGAGAGAGAGAGGGGGGGGGGGAGAGAGAGATAGAGGGGGGGAGAGAGAGAGGAGAGAGAGGGGGGAGAGAGAGGGGGGAGAGAGAGATAGAGGGGGAGAGAGAGATAGAGGGGGGGAGAGAGAGGGGGGGGAGAGAGGGGGGGGGAGAGAGAGGGGGGGGGAGAGAGAGGGGGAGGAGAGAGAGGGGGGAGAGAGAGAGGGCGGAGAGAGAGAGAGAGGGCAGAGAGAGAGAGAGAGGGGGAGAGAGGGAGATTCATGAGTGGGTGGGATGTCACCCTCCAAAGTTTAATAAACCTCCCCAAAGAAAGCCCCACAGCGGCAACCGAGGCGTACAGCATGGACATGGCAGGCCGAATGGCCGGTTTCCCTGCTCTGTCCCTTGAAATAACACCAGGAGCTTGCAGTCTCGGGTAAGAGACGGAAGTCAGGAAGCTCCAAAAGCCACACGATATTTGGCCAGCCCCGAACCGGGGTCGATCGCTCGGCGTGGGGGAGCTGAGACCATCCCCCCCCCCCCGATGCGAGAGCTTGATCGCCTCGCCGCGGAGGGCCCAAACGCCGCCGGCTACGGGAGTCAAGATCGTCCAGTAATCGGAGGGCTCGAGGCCCCCGACCGTGGGAGAATGAAGAAGGGGAGAGATTGAACATTAATTCACCTTCCATCACAGTGAGGAATGTGGAGGAGTCACTGTGGTGGATGTTTATGTTAACATGTATTTTGTGTGTTTTGTTGCTTTTTATAGGTATGACTGACTTGGCAAATGAAATTCCTCGTATGTTGCAAAACACACTTGGCGAATAAAGTAAGATTTTGACACATCAGAAATACTGTCATAGTCACACAGCGCGGAAACAGGCCCAACTTCAGCCCAACATGCCCACACCGGCCAACATAGTCCTAGCTGCCCGCGTTTGGTCCATATCCCTCCAAAGCTGTCCTATCCATGTACCTGTCCAAACGTTTCTTATATGTTGGGATAGTCCCAGCCTCAACTACCTCCTCCGGCAGCTCGTTCCATACACCCACCACCCTTTGTGTGAAAAAGTTACCCCTCAGGTTCCTATTAACTCAGCGTACAGACGTGCAGGGGCAGGCTTGTAGGCTAATTGGCTTCGGTGTAATTGTAAACAGTCTCCAGTTTGTGTAGCATAGTGTTAGTGTGCGGGGATCGCTGGTCGGCACGGACTCGGTGCTGTATCTCCAAACTAAAACTAAAGCTGATGAAGACTTACCTCAAACGCAAATTAGAGAAGTGTTCTCTTTAAATAAGAAGAGCATCAAGAGGTTGTGGAGAAACAGTGACCCGTGTCTGAGTGCAGGCTTGTGTAAAATAGTGATCGTGGAATTTTGCCTCGCTAAGACCCCGGGTTTCAAAGTTTAACTCACCACCTGTGGATTAATTCAGAGAGAAAACAACTTTAGTGTTGACTTACAGCGTGGAAACAGGCCCTTCGGCCCACCGAGTCCGTTCCGACCCGCGATCGCCCGTTCACACACTAGTTTAGAGTAACAGCGCGGAAACAAGGCCCTTCGGCCCATCGAGTCGTTGCCAACCAGCGATCGCCTGTTCACACACTAGTTTAGTTTGGAGATACAGCGTGGAAACAGGCCCTTCGGCCCACCGAGTCGGTGCTGACCAGCGATCCCCGCACACTTACACTATCCCACACACACGAGGGACAATATTCATTTATATCAAGCCAAATAACCTGCACGTCTTTGGAGTGTGGGAGGAAACCAGAGATCTGTCTCTCTCTTAGCCCTCTCTTTTTCTCACTCTCTTTCTCCCCGACGCTCTCTGCATCGCTCCCCCCTTACGTGCCTCACTCTCTCTATTTTTCTCCCCCTCTCTCTCTTTATAGTTCCTTTCTTTCCCTCTCCCACTCTTCACTATCTAACTCCCTATTCTTTCCCTCTGTCGCTCTTTCTCTCTCCCTCCATCCCACCTCCCTCTCTTTCTCACCTGTTCATCCTCCCTACCTGCCTCCTTCCCCCATCTCGCTCTCGTCTCCAGCTCTGATCCCGTGTCTTTCAAACTCCCCCGCTCCCCACCCTCCCTCTTCCACTCCCCCCCCTCCATTCCTTCCCTCCCTCCCTCTCCAACTCTCCCCATCCTTCACTTTCTCTCCATCTCTCTCCCCCCCCCCCCCCCCCCAGCTCTCCCCCTCTCCTCCCTCCGTCTCTCTCCCCCACCCCTCGGGTACACACTCGCTCCTCCCTCTCTAAGACTGGCTACTCGCGCTACCGGGCCACGGGGAAGAAGGGGAGAAAAGGGGAGGAGAGGAGAAGGGACAGGAAGGGAGGAGAGGGAAAGGGAAGGACATGGGAAAAGAGGGGGAGGGAGAGGAGAGGGAGAAGGGAGGGGATGAGAGTGGAGGATGCGAGGGGAGGGGATGAGAGGGGATGAGTGTGGAGGATGAGAGGATATGAGAGGGGAGGGCACAGGTTTTGTGCCAGCTGGCAGGATTGGCACCAGAGACGGGTGCATCGGTAACAGCCTCCCACGCCAACAGACGGGCTTCTTGGCAGCCTGCCTCGTTCTCCCGCCAGTCAGCTGCTCCAGAGTTAAGGGAACATCCAGGCATTCAGCCACCTCTTTGCACACTACGGGTAACCCCCACCCCCCACAGGACCCCCTGCCCATCCCCACTAGATACAGCTGGCAGTGAAGAAAGCGAATGGCAAGTTGGCCTTCATAACAAGAGGAGTTGATTATAGGAGCAAAGACGTCCTTCTGCAGTTGTACAGGGCCCTAGTGAGACCACACCTGGAGTATTGTGTGCAGTTTTAATCTCCAAACTTGAGGAAGGACATTCTTGCTATTGAGGGAGTGCAGCACAGGTTTACAAGGTTAATTCCCAGGATGGCGGGACTGTCATATGCTGAGAGAATGGAGCAGCTGGGCTTGTATACTCTGGAATTTAGAACGATGAGAGGGGATCTTATTGAAACATATAAGATCATTAAGTGCAGGAGTAGACCATTCGGCCCTTCGAGCCAGCACCGCCATTCAATGTGATCATGGCTGATCATCCCCAATCAGTACCCCGTTCCTGCCTTCTCCCCATATCCCCTGACTCCGCTATCTTTAAGAGCCCTATCTAGCTCTCTCTTGAAAGCATCCAGAGAACCGGCCTCCACCGCCCTCTGAGGCAGAGAATTCCACAGACTCACCACTCTCTGAGAGAAGAAGTGTTTCCTCATCTCTGTTCTACTCTTTATTCTTAAACTGTGGCCCCTGGTTCTGGACTCCCCCAACATTGGGAACTTGTCTCTAGCGTGTCCAAGCCCTTAACAATCTTATATGTTTCAACACGATCCCATCTCATCCTTCTAAACTCCAGAGTGTACAAGTCCAGCTGCTCCATTCTCTCAGCATATGACAGTCCCGCCATCCTGGGAATTAGCCTTGTAAACCTACGCTGCACTCCCTCAATAGCAAGAATGTCCTTCCTCAAATTAGGGGACCAAAACGGCACCCAATACTCCAGGTGTGGTCTCACTAGGGCTCTGTACAACTGCAGAAGGACCTCTGTGCTCATATACTCAAATCCTCTGGTTATAAAGGCCAACATGCCATTCGCTTTCTTCATTGCCTGCTGTACGTGCATGCTTCCTTTCATATACTGATGTACAAGGACCCCCAGATCCCATTGTACTTCCCCTTTTCCCAACTTGACGCCATTTAGATAGTAATGAGATAGTCAAGCAACTCTCTCTGAATCCGTCCGATCTCGGAGACGCTCCCCTCGGTTGGTCGACCCCCTCGCATAGTCCTGGAAAAACAGACGGAGGTCGGCATTCCCCACGTCCCACCACTGCCTTAGGGAAAGGAAACTCGCCCGCCACTATCTCACCACTTCGCCCGGATTTTCCTGAAGGAATCCCCAAATCGGGAGCGCCACGCTGTGGGAGGAAGGGGTGGTAAGGAGGGGGAGCGTCGACGGAAACTAGGCGATAATGGCAACTCCCGCAACACCAAAACTGCTTCTGGGGATTGCAAAACTGGCCTGCCCCTCAAATACACGCACGTGATGAACTGATCGCAAGTGCGTAGCCACATGCAGAGCCTCTCCAGGAAGGGATGGGTTAACTCTCGCTAGCCCAGACTGGGCGCAAGCAGTCAGGAGCAGAGCGGGGCGGTTCTATAAACACCATCACACATGCGCGGCTAACCCCTCCCAGCTGTGTGCAGGCCAGTGGAGGCTGGCGATGTCCCCATTTACCAGCTGTGCCCCTCCCACCCTCCTTCCCGCCATGGGACCAGGCAGAGAGAGGGGGGAGCAGCGAGAGAGAGACACAGAGGGAAAAGGGAGGCAGAGACACACACAGGCCCTTTCAAATGGGGGGGGGAAGCAACGAGTGCCATTTGGCATTGGCCTCATGCCTGTCTGCTTCAAAGGGATCTTGATTTGGGGGCCTCTAAATTTGAAATTGGCCTGGGCCTCAGTTCTTTTACGAGAGGGCCTGGACACACACACACACAGTGAAGCTCCCTCTGCAATGTCCTGTCTCTCTCTCTCTCTCACACACACACACAAACGGTGAGAGGCAGAGAGAGACGGAGCAAGGGGAGGGAGAGACATACGCACACACACAATGGGACAGAGACGGAGAGAGAGTGGGAGATAGAGAGGGGGGGAACAGAGAGAGAGGGATGGAGGAGAGATAGGACGAGAGGGAGGGGGGCAGATAGAGGGGAGAGAGAGATAGTGTGTGGCTGGGAGGAATACAAACAGACCAAGGAGAGAGCGGGAAAGAGAAAGTGGCAGACACACACACACAGGGCTGGGTATGGGGGGGGGGGGGTGGGTGGGAGAGAGGGGAGGGGGTGAGAGAGAGCGCGGGAAAGAGAAAGAGACTGGCAGACACACACAGGGCTGGGAAAAAAGGGGTGAGAGGCAGAGGGGGGGAGAGAGAGCGAAAGAGAGGGGGGAGAGAGAGAAAGAGGGGGTGAGAGAGAGGGGGAGAGGCAGATAGAGGGGGAGAGAGAGAAAAAGAGGGGGTGAGAGAGAGGGGGAGAGGCAGATAGAGGGGGAGAAAGAGAGAAAGAGGGGGTGAGGCAGAGAGCAAGAAAGATATTCATTCATACATACAGCAATTCATTCTTCCCCTGCAAAATTAAAGCATGGAATAGTCTTCACCCCACCATAATTACCCAAGCAGACGCAACTACATTTAAGGTCGACCTTTTTTCTCAAAAACAAATTTCTGGCTTAAGTCCTCCCTCCACCACCTCAAGTTTAAATTCCATCTGGAGGACCAAGAAAGCAAGCTAGAGAGCGCGGGAAAGAGCTGGGTGCAAGAGAGGGGAGGCGGGAAGAGATACATGAGGAAGATACAGAAGGAGCTGGAGGAGGAGGAGGCGGGGGGGGGGAGAGGAATCGAGGGTGAAGGGGGTGAAGTGAGAGGGGGGGGGGAGATGGAGGGAGGGGGATATTCTCGCTTCACCAAATCCTCTCTCCTTTCTCACTCTCCCCCTCCTTCCCTGTCCCTGTTTCTCCCCGCTCTCCCGAGGGAGAGAGGGCTCACTGCGAACACACACACACATACACAGAGCTCACCAAACGGCCGGCGTTCGCGGTGCGTGTGAAAACAAAAGAGCACGCAGGCAGCTCCAGTTGCAAAGTAAACCAGCTCGGCAGGACGAGAATAATCTGGGCCTTGCGATCAGTGAAACACGCAGAGAGGAGGAGGGAAGGAGGGAGGGAAAGGGGTGGGGAAGGAGGGCGGTAAAACCAAAGGTCTTTGGGTAAAAACAGCACCCAGTGTATCTTGCCCTTGATGCAGCCCAGTCTGTCTCACACTCACACACATAATCACACACACACACACATACATAATGAACACACACACACATAATCACACACACACATACATAATCACACACACACACACACACATAATCACACACACACACATACATAATCACACACACACACACACACATACATAATGAACACACACACACATAATCACACACACACATACATAATCACACACACACACACACATAATCACACACACACACACATACATAATGAACACACACACACATACATAATCACACACACACACACACACACACACACACATAATCACACACACACATACATAATGAACACACACACACATAATCACACACACACATACATAATCACACACACATACATAAACACGCACACATAATCACACACACACACATACATAATCACTCACACACACAATCACACACATACACACATAATCACACACACAGACACACACACAATCACATACACACACACACATACAATCACATACACACACACACATAATCACACGCACACAAACTATAATCTCACACACATATATAATCACACACACACACACACACACAATCACACACACACACACACAATCACACACCCATACATAATCACACACACATACATAATCTCACACAATAATCATACACACACACACACACACAATCACACCCACACATAATCACACACACACACCCAGAATCACACACACAAACACACATAATCACACACACAGAATCACACAAACACACATAATCACACACACATAATCACCCACACACACACTCACAGACACGCACACAGACACTCACACACACTCTCACACCTACGCACGCACAGACACTCTCACGGACACTCATACATACACTCTCATACACTGTCACACACACAGACACACGCAGACATACACACACTCATACATACAGTCACACTCACACATGCAGACACACACACCAGGTTCTAACCCACCGTTGACTCCATCTACACTTTACGCTGCCTGGGGAAATCCGCCAATGGGATTAAATCATCCCTATCCTTATCCCACCCGCCCATTCCTTCTTTAGTTTAGTTCAGAGATACAGCACGGAAACAGGCCTTTCTGCCCACCGAGTCGGCACCGACCAGCAATCCGCGCACGTTAACACTACCCTACACGCACTGGGGGCAATTTACAGTTTTTACCGGAGCCAATTAACCTACAAACCTGCATGTCTTTGTTGCGTGGGAGGTAACCGGACCACCCGGAGAAAACCCACTCAGGTCACGGGGAGAACGTGCAAAGTCCGTACAGACAGCACCCGTAGTCAGGATTGAACCCGGGACTCTGGCGCTGTGAGGTTAGGCAGCAACTCTACCTCTGCGCCACCGTGCCATTTGTTATTTCTTCAATGTCTCACTCTATCACCGTCTATATCTCTCATTTCCCTCTCCCCTGACCCTCAGTCTGAAGAAGGGTCTCGACCCGAAACGTCACCCATTCCTTGCCTCCAGAGATGCTGCCTGACCCGCTGAGTTACTCCAGCTTTCTGTGTCCATCTTCGGTTTAATCCAGCATCTGCAGTTCCTTCCTACACACTGAGTATAGAAGTTGGTCCATTACGATATTGGTTAGTTTAGTTAGGAGATACAGCGCGGAAACAGGCCCTTCGGCCCACCGAGTCTGCGCCGACCAGCGATCACCCGTTCACACACTAGTTTAGTTTCAAGGTTCAAGGTTCAAGGTTAGTTTATTTGTCACATACACCAATTGGTGCAGTGAAATGTTACTTGCCATGCAGCACATAAAATAAAGAATACAGACATAACACTAATAAAGAGATTTAAACATAAAAAACATCCCCCCACAATGGTTCCCATTATGAGGGAAGGCACAAAGTCCAGTCCCCAACACATGTCCACCCATAGTCAGGCATATTGAGGCCTCCATAGTCGCCTTCACGGAGGCCCGATGTTCCAGGCCGTTCTCGCCGAGTGATGGTGCTCCGGCGTCGGGAGAATCCTCTCAGCGGCTTGGGACACCCGGAACGGCCGCTTCCTACTGGAGTCTGCGGCTTCCGAAGCCGACAAGGCCGCGCTGAATGGAGCTCCCCCACTGGCTCCCAATGTAAAGTTCAGCGCCGCCGCCCGCAGCCGTCCGCTGCACAGACCAGCAGCTCCGCGATGTTTGTCTCGGCGGTCTCAGCTCACCGGAGATCCAGCACGGCGACCCAGGCAAGGCAACGCCCGCTCCGTCCCGCGATGGCGCTCCAACGCTCCGCCGCTGCCGAAGCCGAGGTTCTGGGCGGTCCCCTCAGGAAACGCCGCTCCAGGCCCGCTGGTAGGGCGCGATGACGGGTCGAAAGTGCAGCCCGGAGAAAAGCTGCCTCTCCGACCAGGTAGGGACCAGGAAAAGCAGTTTCCCCCTTCCCCCCCCCCCCCCCCCCCTCACATAAAAAAGAATAGGCTCCAAAACAAAACACTTTAAACACACTAAAATAAAGAAAAGGGTGAAAAACATACAGCTGCAGGCTGGGCAGCCGCACCATACAGGACGGCGCCCCCTATCGGAGTAGAGATACAGAGCGGAAACAGGCCCTTCAGCCCACCAAGTCCGTGCCGATTAGCAACCACCCGTTCACACACTAGTGTATTTTGTGTGAGTTTTATAGGTCTGCATGAAACTTGAGAGTCTTCAAGGTACAACAGAAGTCTTTAATGCTTTACCCAAAGCTGGCAGCGAGACAACTGAAAATGGCTGCACACACACACACTGTCTGCAAACAGGAAAAAACTATATACAAAACATCTCCCTTTGTCCTGTGCAGCGCCAACTGCAGCATGGGAGGAGCAACGGGTCCTCCTACCCTACACAGTCCACCAAACATCACACTCCCCCCTTTCCAGTTTGAACGTCTCCATTTAGCTGGACCTCACTTCACTCCTTTTTTCCAGCCTTCTTTGCTTTTCACAACTCTTGCTAAAGGCTCAGAATCAACAGAGTTTTCCTCAGTGTTGTCTTTTGAAGAGATATCAGTATTTGCTTCATCTGTATGCTGTTCTTTCTCTGCTTGACAAGTTTTTCTCGCCGGTTGTCAGCATTTTCGATGCGAACATTTTGGATTGTTTCTTCCTTGCCGTTCGGCGCCGTTTGTGAGATTACAGGTCCAAGACCATACGGCGATGCATCGGCGGCCAGCGAGATCGGCTTTGATGGGTCATAGTGGACCAAACGCGTCTTCTGGGTGAGCATCTCCTTCAACCTGGTGAATGCATGGCCACACTCTTTGGACCAGTGCTATTCGACGTCCTGTTTTCGCAGGTTGTTCAATGGTGTGCACAAAGTGGAAAGTGCCGGTATGAACTTGCCATAGTGGTTCACCTTGCCAATGAAGCTTTCAAGCTGCTTCACATTCTCGGGCGTCGGCAAATTCACAATGGCGTCCACTCTTTCTTCCGATAGCTTCAGACCATTTGCCGAGATCACATGTCCGAGATATGTCACCGGTTGTCGGAAGAATGCGCACTTGTCCATGCACAACTGCATGCCGTAGTTGTTCAGTGCCATGAGGATCTGTTTTAGGTTCTGCAGGTGTTCCTCCTCTGTCCGGGGGGCCGGTGACAACTATGTCATCCAGGTAGGCGACCAAGTACGGCATCCCGGCATTCAGAGTGTCGACCGTTTTTTGAAAGATGGCCGGTGCCGGTCCAAACGACAATCGGTTATATCTGAACAGTCCCTTGTGTGTGTTGATCACGAGCAGGTTTTTTGTCTCATCGTCCAGTTCCACTTGGAGATAGGCGTCGGACATGTCCAATTTCGAGAAGTGCTGTTCTCCTTGCAGCTTGACGAACAGCTCGTCCACTCTTGGTATGGGGTGTTGATCAATGTGCATTTGAGGGTTTACGGTCACTTTGTAGTCGCCACAGATGCGCACCTTGCCGCAAGGCGTGTGAACGACAACTATGGGTGTGCCCCAGTCTGAATGGTCCATGTGGGTGATAATTCCCATTTCTTCAAGACGGCAGAGTTCCTTGTTGACGCCGTCCATCCAACTGAACGGAACTGGTCTTGGTTTGAACAACTTAGGGACGGCATGGCCTTTGAGTATGAGCCGTGCCTTCATCTTTCTGCAGTGCCCGAGTTCAGGTGCGAAAACGGCCGGTAACTGGTCAAGAACCTTCTGCAGGTAGTTCTCGCACTTGCTGACCATGTTGCAATCCGTGGTGGATGACAATGCCATAGTTGATCCATCATAGATCAAGGCGTTCATGTCAAGCTTGAAAGCAGGGATCCAGTCGATGGAGCACAGGGATGTACCTTCTTTGCCAACGACGATCAGCGGCAACATCCGTGCCGTACCATTACAGGAAACGGCGACAGTGCATTTGCCTTTCGTGGGAATGGGCTGTCGGCCGTATCCGAAAAGGCGGATGTTGGCTGGTTTCAGTCTCGGCGATCCGGCTTGTCGGCGATCGTAGACACACCGAGAACTTCAATAGAAATTATCTCCGCGTTTTGGTGGACTGTGTTTTGCACTTCATTGCCCTTTCTCAGATTTCCTATGAATTGACACACTGCGTGGAGATGTCCTTTTCTGTAACCGGCATAACAAACGGACTCAATATACTGGCACTCACGGCGATGAGCTGCCGAGCCGTACCAGTAGCAGGGTTTCGATCCTCCCCCCACAGGGGGACGGCTCTTCTGAAACTGTCCCACCTTCTCCGGATTTGCTCTGGGTCGATCAAATGGTTTCTGGCATTGCGGACGAGTCTGACGAACTGTATGCTGGAAGAATGCGTGCCTGCAGCCCATGACCAGTCTATCCCGCAACGCATTGTCTTGGCACTTTTCGCATTAATCACATGCCTTTAATGTGATCACTTAAAATCACATGCCTTTGTCTTGGTGCGAAGTTCGGCAAGAAATTCGGTGATCGATTGCCCTTCCTGTTGCACCATCCGGTAGAAATCGAGGCGAGCTGAGAGGAAATTTTGACTTTCTTCGAAATGCAGCTGCAAAGCCGTTGCGATTTCAGCATTTGAAACTTCGGTTACTTCTTCTGTAAGTACATTTTGAAGCAGTGCAAAAGTTTCTGGAGACATTGACGAACACAAGAGAGCCTTCTTACTCTGGTCAGTAGTAATTTCCATACTTTCAAAATAAAACTCAGCGCGCATTAAATACGACAACCACCTTTTGTGATCGAATGATCAATTTGCTGAGATGTTAGTTTGAGTA
The DNA here is from genome assembly GCA_963514005.1 of Raja brachyura. The sequence goes on from OY740786.1 coordinate 2,856,427, forward strand.
AAGAACTAAAAAAAATGTAATTATTTTGATCGACTGTCAAACAAAGCCGAGTGGGACAAACTGTATGCACCTCCTGAGGGAGCTTCGACGCTGTTTCTCCGGCCATTTTGTGCAGTTCTTTACTCAGCAGCTCGGCCATCTTAGCACACTGCAGCAAATTCTTCAATGAGCATCACCTGCTGGATGAATGTGTGCCTGCAGCCCATGACCAGTCTATCCCGCAACGCATTGTCTTGGCATTTTTTGCAGCATTGAGCTTTAAAATCACATGCCTTTACCTTGGTGCAAAGTTCGGCAAGAAATTCGGTGATCGATTGCCCTTCCTGTTGCACCATCTGGTAGAAATCGAGGCGAGCTGAGAGGAAATTTTGACTTTCTTCGAAATGCAGCTGCAAAGCCGTTGTGATTTCAGCATATGAGGCTTCAGTTACGTCTTCTGTAAGTACATTTTGAAGCAGTGCAAACATTTCTGGAGACATTGATGACATCGCATCTTCGGCCTCTCCGTGCGGTCTACCATCAAACTGGAGCGGCGTTTCCTGCCGGGACCATAGCTTCGGCGGCGACACAGCGCTGGGACACCGACACGGAGCGGGCGATGCCTTACCGTGTCGTCGTGCGGTAAGCTCCGGAGTGCGGTGACCGCCGACTCCAACATCGAGGAGCTGTGGCTACGGGCGGGCGGCGCTGGATTTAAAACACCGCGGAGCCTGGGATCCGAGATTGCCAGAGTCGGAGCTCCAACCAGCGCAGCGTGAGGACTTTGGGTGCCGCGGTCTTCGCGGATGGAGCGGCCACTCCAGACATTTCCATGCCACTGAGCAGTGTTCACCCGATGCCGGTGTTCCGTCTTATAACCATATAACATATAACAATTACAGCACGGAATAAGGCCTTCTCGGCCCTTCCAGTCCGTGCCGACCATTTATTTTCCCCTAGTCCCTTCTTCCCGGCAAAGAGGGCCCGAAAACATCGGACTGGCTGCGGAGGCCACAAATACGCCCCGACCTCGGGTGGACTAGGAGGAGGAGGAGGACTGGAGTTTTTGGTGCCTTCCCTCACAGTGGATTCTGCTGTGGGGGGATGTTTCATGTTGAATCATATAGTGGATTGTGTCTTTTTTTCTTTTTTCTTTTATATGGATGTATGGAAATCTAATTTCTTCTCTGTAAAGCACTTTGGCTTCAACGGGATTTGATTTAAAAAGTGCTACATAAATAAAAATTACTTACTTAGTTACTAGCACAAGAGAGCCTTCTTCCTCATGTCAGTAGTAATTTCCATACTTTCAAAATAAAACTCAGCTCGCATTAAATACGACGACCACCTTTCTCGCTCGTGATCGAAACGATCAAATTGCCGAGACATTGAGTACAGAACTCAATTTTTTTTAAATGGAAAAATAGGCTCTTATCTGGGTCTTTGGACGCAATCCGAAGTATCCCACTTCTGACACCACTTTCGTGTTCTTTTTCTAGGTCTGCATAAAACTTGAAGGTCCAAGGTACAACAGAAGCCTTTCATATATTACTCAATGCTGGCAGCAAGACAACTCAAAATGGCTGCACAAAATGGCCCCTGTCTACAGACAGGAAAACAAACTACATACAAAACATCTCCCTTTGTCCTGTGCAGCCCCGCCTGCTGCACGGGAGTAGCAACGGGTCCTCCCACCCCACACAGTCCACCAAACATCACAGTTTAGTTTAGAGATGAATGTGGAAACATGCACTTCGGCCCACCGAGTCCGCGCCGACCAGCGATCACCCGTTCACACACGAGTTTAGTTTAAAGATACAACGTGGAAACAGGCCCTTCGGCCCTCCAAGTCTGCGCCGACCAGCGATCCCTGCACACTGTCCCTCCCTATCCTACATACCCAGGGACAATTTACTATTTTTACCGAAGCCAATTAACCTACAAGCCTGCACGTATTTGGAGTGTGGGGTGAATGAAGGTCTAAAGCATTCTGTCAGGATGCATCACAACTTAGTTTGGCAACAGACCGCGAGGAACTGCGGGGAGTTGCGGATGTAGCCCGGTCCATCACACAGACCAGACACACCCCACCATCGACTCCATCTGCACTTCACGCTGCCTCGGGAAAGCAGCCAACGTAATCAATGACCACTCACACCCCGGTCATTATGTCATCCAGGTAGGCTGCTACGTACGGCATCCCGGCAACCAGATTGTCGACCGTTTTTTGAAAGATGGGTCCAAACGACAATCAGTTGTATCTGAACAGTCCCTTGTGCATGTTGATCACGAGCAGGTTTTTTGTCTCGTCATCCAGTTCCACTTGGAGCTTCGGACGTGTCCAATTTCGAGAAGTGCTGTTCTCCTTGCAGCTTGACTAACTGCTCGTCCACTCTTGCTATGGGGTGTTGATCAATGTGCAATTAAGGGTTTACAGTCACTTTGTAGTCGCCACAGATGCGCACCTATCCGCAAGGCTTCTGAACGACAGCTATGGTGTGGCCCAGTCTGAATGGTCCACATGGGTGATAATTCCCATTTCTTCAAGACGGCAGAGTTCCTTGTTGACGGCGTCCATCCGACTGAACGGAATTGATCTTGGTTTGAACAACTTAGGGACGGCATTGTCTTTGAATATGAGCCGTGCCTTCATCTTCGTGCAATGTCTGAGTCCAGGTGCGCAAACGTCCAGAAACTGGTCAAGAACCTTCTGCGGGTAGTTCTCACACTTGCTGACCATGTTGAAATCCGTGGTAGATGACAATGCCATAGTTGATCCATCGTAGATCAAGGCGTTCATGTCAAGCTTGAAAGCAGGGGTCCAGTCGATGGAGCACAGGGATGTACCTTCTTTGCCAACGACGATCAGCGGCAACATCCGTGTCGTACCATTACAGGAAATGGCGACAGTGCATTTGCCTTTTGTGGGAATGGGCTGTCGTCTGTATCCGAAAAGGCAGATGTTTCAGTTACGGCGATTCGATCCTCTCACATATGTCCTGACCCAATAGCGACACAGACGCACCAGTGTCCACCTGGAACTGCAGATCGACGTTCGAGACCCGCAGCGGAATCCTCGTCTTGTCGGTGATTGTGGACACCCCGAGCATTTCAATAGAAATGGTCTCCGCGATTTGGTCGACTGTGTTTTGCACTTTGTTACCCTTTCTCAGCTTTCCTACGGATTGACACACTGCCTGGAGATGACCTTCTCGGTAACAGGCATAACAAACGGACTCGAGATACGGGCACTCACGGTGATGATGAGCAGTCGAGCCGCACCGGTAGCAGGGTTTCGATCCTCCCCCCACAGGGGAACGGCTCTTCTGAAACTGTCCCACCTTCTCCAGATTTGCCCTGGGTCGATCAAATAGTTTCTGGCATTGCGGACGAGTCTGACGAACTGTATGCACCTCCTGAGGGAGCTTCGACGCTCTCTCGCCGGCTATTTTGTGCAGTTCTTTACTCAGCAGCTCGGCCATCTTAGCACACTGCAGCACATTCTTCAATGAGGCATCCGATTCCTTGAGAATCGCCTGCTGGATGAATGCGTGCCTGCAGCCCATGACTAGTCTATCCAGCAGTGCTTTGTCTTGGCAATTGTTTTCGCAGCATTGAGCTTTAAAATCACATGCCTTTGCCTTGGTGCGAAGTTCGGCAAGAAATTCGGTGATCGATTCGGTGCCCTTCCTGTGGCACCGTCCGGTAGAAATCGAGGCAAGCTGCGAGGAAATGTTGACTTTCTTCGAAATGCAGCTGCAAAGCGGTTGTGATTTCAGCATATGAAACTTCGGTTACTTCTTCTGTCAGTACATTTTGAAGCAGTGCAAAAGTTTCTAGGGACATTGATGAATACAAGAGAGCCTTCTTACTCTGGTCAGTAGTAACTTCCATACTTTCAAAAAAAAACTCAGCTCACATTAAATACGATGACCACCTTTCTCACTCGGGATCGAAACGATCAAATTGCTGAGACATGTTGAGTACAGAACTCAATTTTTTTTTTAATTTTTTTTTTTTAATTGAAAAATAGGCTCTTATCTGGGTCTTTGGACGCAATCCGAAGTATCCCATTTCCGACACCACTTTCTTGTTCTTTTTCTCGTTCTGCATAAAACTTAAGTCTTCAAGGTACAACAGAAGCCTTTCATATATTACTCAATGCTGGCAGGAATGCAACTCAAAATGGCTGCACAAAATGGCCCCTGTCAACAGACAGGAAAACAAACTATATACAAAACATCTCCCTTTGTCCTGTGCAGCCCCACTTGATGCACGGGAGTAGCAACGGGTCCTCCCACCCCACACAGTCCACCAAACATTACAGTTTAGTTTAGAGTTACAACGTGGAAACAGGCCTTTCGGCCCTCCAAGACCTCGCCGACTAGAGATCCCCGCACACTAACACTATCTATCCTACATGCACTAGGGACAATTTACAATTTTTACTGAAGCCAATTAACCTACAAGCCTGCACGTCTTTGGAATGTGGGGTGAATGAAGGTCTAAAGCATTCTGTCGGGATGCATCACAGCTTAGTTTGGCAACAGACTGCGAGGAACTGCGGAGAGTTGCGGATGTAGCCCGGTCCATCACACAGACCAGACACAGACCAGAGGGTGCTCAGGAGGAATAACATCACACAGAGACTGCTGCTGTCCTTTTATCGGTGCTCCATTGAGAGCATCCTAACATACTGTGTATGCGTGTGGTACACCAGCTGCACAGCAGCTCAGAGGAAAGCGCTCCAGAGGGCCATTGACAACGTCCAGAGGATTGTCGGCTGCCCTCTCCTTACCTTGGAGGACTTACACAGTTCCCGCTGCATCAAAAAATCCCAGAATATTATAAAGGACATTTCCCACCCCGGACACTCCCTGTTTGAACTGTTGCCATCAGGCAGTCGGTACAGATCTACAAGGTCAAGGACAAACAGACTTAAAAACAGTTTTTACCCCACTGCTATAAAGGCACTAAATGTAGTCGCCAAGAAACGCGGGGACTAAGGGTCTGTGGTTGGTACACTGTGAAATCGACAGAAGGATGTAGGGTTGGGTGTTTATGCGTGCTATTTTCATATTTCATATTTATTTTAGTTGTTTATCTTTTTTAATATTTTACCTTGTATGTATCGTTAGCTTTTATGGTTTGAATGTTGCACTGACTGGTTGACATTTTTAAATTTCGTTGTACATGTTACAATGACAATAAACAAAACTATAACGTAATCAATGACCACTCACACCCCCGGTCATTCCGTCCTCTCCCCTCTGCCATCGGGTAGAAGATACGAAAGCTTGAATGAGCGCACCACCGGATTCAGAGAGAGCTTCCACGTTCACGTCGCGGCCCAGTTGCCACCAGTCTTTCCACCATCACGCACAAGAAACAACAAGACAGACACCATTGTATGCAGATGCCAAGAAGTGTGTTCAACGTCTAATCTTAGGGATGTCCCAAACTTTTGAGATGTTAAAAATCTAGCCTGTAATTTTCTACCATCAGATAAAGCATTAAGAAAAACTTGAATTTGATACCTAGTTCACTTTCATATCTTCAGTATTAAAAAAGTTATAGAAATGTTCATACTCGGAAATTAGCATCTTGTTCCCTATTGTTTTTCCATTCACTTAACACAAAAGCTGTGATCGACGGCAAGGGCCGTTTAACACAGACATGTGTTCAAAATCTTCAAACATCCACTCAAAAGATAATCAAAATCATTATTTTTTGCACAATCGTCATAAGAACTAAACTATCCGTATTTTGTGTAATTGTCTATCCATGATCAATATTTTCATACTAAATATCTGACTAAAAACATCCATAGTACACACAAATATGGGGGCCAAAATAACTTATTTTGCATCATCAGAATAAAATGAAATTATACCAAATACTGGATAAGATACATCCTACATATCTTTTGTTTTGGCCTGAACTTGATTTGGAAGGTGTTGAAGTTGAGCCTTCCAACGGGATGACAGAACTTGATTTCCTCTACATCATAAGCTTGTCGTACGAGGAAATACCTCCCTGACAACCAATGTAAAACCTGCATTTAACTCACCCCCCCCCCCCTCCACCGCAGCCTCTTGGGTCGCACGCACAGGCAGTGCAGGGGCCGTGGAACATTTTTGAAAGTTGTGGGGGGCTGAGTGATCACTGATCACCCATCACCGGCCTCGGGGCTACCTGGTGAGGGATCGGAGTGACCGAGCGTGGAGAGGGTGGCACATTGATTATTTTTTGTTGTTGCTCAACCTCCAAAATCTGGGGGATAGTACAGGCCATTCCTCAACTCAAAAAGTGGGGGGATATATCCCCCATCTCCACACCCCCCCCACCATCCCTCCCTCTCGGGGCAGACTCTCTCTCGGTCTCTCTTTCCCTTCCTCCCTCTCGAGGCCGACCCTCTCTCTCTCTCTCTCTCTCTCTCTCTCTCTCTCTCTCCCTCCCTCTCTCCTTCAGCTCAGCGGCTAATCACAGCGCTTCGTTCACTACCCCATATCTCGACTGTGAACTGCGCTGTGATTGAGCGGCCGTTAAGTGGAGGGGAGGGAGGGTTTTTGGGGGGCAGTCGGTTTCCGCCATGGCTGGTCGTGGTTTTGCCTAAAGATCAGAGAACGGAGCTCTCCGCTCTATGATCTTTGGTTTTGCTGCGCTCACTGTGCGCTTGTTCTGAGATTCTGGATGTCAGAGGTCCTCAGAAGAAGAAAAAAATACACCTGCGGGCTGGATAATTTCGGGTTATGAAGCATGTGGAAGTGGAGGGGCTGCAGCCCCCCCAGTTTCGCGGCCCATTCAGTGGGCAGATCTAGAGCGCCACTGATCGCGGGGATTGTGACGTTACTACTAATCTTGTGTGTGGGCTTGATAAGAAGAAGACTGCACCTCAGAACACGTGACAATAAACTAAAATGAACCACGCAAAGGATGAATTTCCAATCTTCCAACCTACCTTGTCGCGGCCCTTGCACTTTGATCTATCTGCACTTTCTCTGTATCTGCAACAGTATAATCTGCACTTTGGAGAGACGAGGAACTGCAGTCGTTGGAATCTTCAGCAAAAGACACAAAGTGCTGGAGGAACTCAGTGGGTTGGGCAGCATCTGTGGGGGGAAAAGGACAATGTTTCAGGCCGGGACCCTTCTTCACACTGATTGGGAGAGGGTGGTAGGGTGGCACAGTGGTGCAGCGGTAGTGCTGCTGTCTCACAGTGCCAGAGACCCGGCATTCGATCCTGACCACCGGTGCTGTCTGCATGGAGTTTGCACGTGACCCACATGGGTTATCACCGGGATCTCCGGTTTCCTCCCACACTCCAAAGACGTACAGGTTTGTAGGTTAATTGCCATGGTATCATTGTAAATTGTTCCCAGTGTGTAGGATAGTGTAAGTGTGCAGGGATCACTGGTCGGCGTGGACTCAGTGGGCCGAAGGGCATGTTCTGCACTGTATCGATAAACTAAACTGGTGTGTGAACGGGCGATCGCTGGTCGGCGCTGATTCGGTGGGCTGAAGGGCCTGTTTCCACGCTGTATCTCTAAACTAAATTAGTGTGTAAGTAAGTAAGTAAGTTTATTGGCCAAGTATTCACATACAAGCTATTTGCCTTGGCGCTCCGTCCACAAGTAACAACATGACACACAGTGACAGTTACGAATGACTCAGAAAACACTAAACATTAATCATAATAAAACACTAATGATAAAACACCATTGATCAAACATGTGAATAAACCAAATACCAGATCAAAGGGAGGCTACAGATTTTTGGCTGTTGAGTAGAGCAATTTTTGGCTGTTGACTACTCATGGATAAAAACTGTTTTTACATCTGGCTGTGGCAGCTTTGACAGTCCGGAGTCGCCTTCCAGAGGGAAGTGATTCAAAGAGTTTGTGGCCAGGGTGAGAGGGGTCAGAGATGATCTTGCCCGCTCGCTTCCTGGCCCTTGCAGTGTACAGTTTACATCAATGGAGGGAAGTTGGCAGCCAATAACCTTCTCTGCTGATCGGACGATTCG